>VSMD01007011.1:0-148453 GCA_008750895.1 Mirza zaza | reverse complement strand
AAAATACACACTGCCTTAGAAACGCTTCCCCACAATAAAAGCATCTTCCTCCCAGTGGCCCAAGAAAAGCCCAAAACCCCTCCGAACTCTTGCTGTGCTTTCCTGTGTGCATGGCCCGTTCGGCCTCATCCACTCATAGCTCCCAAAGAAGTACCACCAACAGTGGGGATTGCCCCTTGATAAAGCAAAACAACTTCCCCCTTGAATCCCTGTGTTAATGAAAAGACTAATGAAGTTTTCTTAATAATAAACATTTGAATTAAGTAAAAAATAATTAAGAAAATTGGAGAAATGCACATATCTGGTTAATATGATCACAACCATCAGGTTTACCTCATTGGGAGGTTTTTGGATACCAATTCGGTCTGCAGTAAATGGTAATATTTATAAGTGACAATATCCTTAGCAAAGGCTAAACTCTAGTCGTCAATGAATAAAAATTCGTCACCGAACTTGGTGTAACACCTGTCTCTCCCACATCTTGAAAATTAGCTAAAATGTGTTTCCTTTTTTTTTTTTTCCATTTGAAAGAGAGAAAAAAAAAGTGGTTTGTTCAAAAGTATTTCCATTATTAACTAATAAAAGTTTTGCACTATTTATGGGTCCTATCAGTTCCTATCAACAAATCTCCTTCATAAAGTGTTCACGCTTATAGTTCAATTATTTATAGTTTTTGAACTTGGGTGATATATTTTTATTTGCTTTTAATTCCCTCATTCTATCTTTCAGATGGGGCCATACTTTGTCATGAATGATTTGGTGTTAAATTATGTAGAGTTGCCATATTGCCACTAAACTCCTGCATTTGATGGGGTTATTAAAATAGGAGCCATAAAAATTACCATAGCAACAGAAACATAAATTCATAACCCATTTCATCTCCTGTGTTAAAAAATCTTACATAGCTCTTGCAAATTCAGGTAAAATGCGACTCAAACCTTGAGTCACTGAATCGGTCAGGACCCAAGGATCCATCAACTTTAAAGGGCACTGAATCTTTGGAATAGCTCACACTAAATGGCATAATTCACCTTTTAACTTTATTCGGAAATGATTTTAGACACACATAGAGATTCAAAATTATCACAGACAGTTCCTAAATATTCTGGATCCGATTTCCCCAGATGTTACTGTCTTACATAACCATAATCAATTATTAAAATTAGGAAATTAACACCGATACAATACTATTAACTGACCAACAAACCTTATTAAAATTTCATCCATTTTCTTTCCGCCCCTGAACCAGCCCTTTTTCTGGTTCAGAATCCGTATTGGACTAGTTGTCAAGTCTCTTAGATCTCGTCCTGTCTGCGATAGCTCCACAGATTGCTTTGTCTGTCATGACCTTGACATTTTTTAATAGTACTGGCCCTTCGTGTTAAAGAATGCCCCTCAATTTGTATTTGTCCTGTGGTGCAAATGCCACAGAAGAGACGTTGCAGGTTTCTCAAGGCATTGTATTAGGTGGTGCACGAAACTGATATTTTTTTTTTTTATTAGTAATGGTGCAAGGTATCGCTTAAAAGTGTTACCTGCCACGTTTCTTTATTCGAAAATGACTATTCCATCTGTGTAATTAATAAGTGTCTTGTAGAGATAGATTTTGAGTCTGTGCGAATATTAGGTCTCTCTTCATATGAATGGCTTTAACGTCAAACACTGACTTTACCAGTTGATGGTACTTGCTGAAAATAATTATTACTTTAGCATTAATCTCAATGTGATTTTCCTTTTCATGCATTCTTTCTGCATTTTAATGGGGGATTCTACTCTAAGAAAAGTCTGCTCCCACAACTGATTGATTGATTGATTGACTGACATCACATCCCACGAGTGTTGTATCTCTGATCTGCATTTGGTTGAAGAAACCCTCACATAAGTGGACCTGTGCACTTCAAACCCCTGTTGTTCCAGGATCAACTGTCCTATTACTTCCAATTCTGATCTAACACCACTGCGTTCGTTCTAGCCTTCCTCATTCTCCTCGTTGCAATGTTTTCCTCCAACATGGAGAACCCTGGCTCTACAGTATATTTATGTGTTAATCGTAATATACATATAAAGGAGATGTAGAACTGCTAACCTATACCTCTGTAAGAAACACACTTACTAACTATATTAAAGCATCTGTGTACAATTCTTTAAGTAATCTTTCGTATATTGTCAAAATACTGTTTCGTAAAGTCTAAGTACTGTTTTCTCCAGTTTCTAAGGTTACCTTTTTAGTTCCTCAACCCTTTCAGTGTGTTTGTGTTTTTCATTAGTAATACAGACAACTATTTGCATTGTTTGCATTCCTTTCTTTCTTCCTCCCCTCCCCTACCCCATGGACTCTGGTCAATTTTCATCATGTATTTATTTTTGAGGTATGTGAAACATACCATGGTTCTAGGAGGCAGAGCTATTAAAACAAACAAACAAACAAACAAACAAACAAAAAGTGTATTCACTGGGGCACCCCTCCTCCTCATACCTATAATCTCATTCCCATTTTCCATTCATCTCATTCTGTTTCTTCCCACTCCCTGAAGATAAGATATCTTATTTATTTCTAGTTTTTTCTTCCTATAACTCTTTCCTACAAATGTATAGATTCATGAATATTTTCTTATATCCCATTCTTAGATGAATGGTAGTATGCTACAGATAATTGTTTACCCTTTGCTCCTTTTAAAAAAGATTTTAGCTCCGAGTCATTCTTATTTTCCAAAAAGTGAGTCATTTTTCACTGCGTGAGTTTTTGTTGCAAGCTACACACAGCACCAGAAAATTTCAGGTGAGTCCATTTATCTTTCTCCAGGCCCCTAAGGCTTCTTTAAATAGCATCAAACAGTTTTAGAGACACAACGTATAGATTTCTGTTTTAATAAGTTTCTCTGTTCTCACCCCCAATGTATTTCCACATTGGAGAAAAACATCCTTCTTCTCCCACACTTTGAAAATATGATTTAATGGCAAGCCAACGTTTTAACGTCTTTTCTATGGCTGGCGAGAGTAGTGGCCATCTTATAGGGAAATGTCTCAGAAAGTTATTTCATTTCTGTAAAATGAAAAAAAAAAAGCTCATTAAGTGTTTCAGCATGTTTTTTAAAAAACAGAACAATAGGTTACTTTCATTATGAAAGCCTCATTATTACATATAAGCAAACTATACTCTTATGTATTGGTGTACAAGGAACATACTGGCTGTTTAGCAGTAAGATATTTTCATTTTCTTTCAGAGTTTATAGATGGAATGGAATTTGCCAAGAGTTACATTTGCATTGTCTGCCAAATATGTAGTTAAGTTAGTAAATTCTAGTCTGTATATGAACACAATATAAATATACCCTTTTTAAATGTCTTCTACAGTTTCATTAAAATCTTTGTGGAATCAAGAAGACAATTGGAAACTCCATTTTTCAAAGCAAAGCTAAAGGGAATATATATTTTTTTGTATTTGTCACTGGACACTCCACTTGATGTAGTGTAGAAAGCATGGTCCGTGGTCAGAACTAACAGAATCCACTCTATAGACAAAGAGGCCCATACAACTGTTAACAAAATTACCCTCATCATTTGCCCATAAGGCATTTTATTTGCAACCTCTGGACTAATATTTGGAGCATTGGTCAGTTTCTGAGATGGAGCAAGGAAAGACAAGGTCAGGTTGCTATAGCTGGAAGGTACTGACACCAGGTCATGAATATGCAGGTCAGGTGAAACATTTTCTACCCATTTCTCTCTTTTCCTCTCCTCTCACCCAATTTAGTAGGGAGGGGGCACAGAGAAGGAGTGAGAAAGGGAAAAACTGACCACACATCCCTTTTAAGCAGCTGTTTTCTAGTCTAACACAGTCCCAAACAACAACAACAACAACAACAACAAAACACTTTAAATTGGATTTAAAAAGACAGAATTTTGATATCACACTGCATGAGACTTCAATTACTAGAATGAGAATTTTCATATAACTAAAAGGAATTAACAAAACTCTGAACCCTGCCTGAGATTTTATCTAAGAACAGAACTAGTCCAGATATAGGATTTTTTTTTTTCAATTAGGGATGTAATTTACATGTGGTAAAATTCACCCTTTTTAGTGGATAGTTCTGCAAAGCTTGACCAATGTAGACAGTTGTTCAACCACCACTACAAAGACATGGGGATAGTTCCATCACCCTAAAACTTCTCCCAGGCCCCTCTGCAACTGACCCCACCCCTCAACCCCAGCTCCTGCCAACTGCCGATTTATTTGTCGTTCCTGAAATGGAATTATGCAGTATCTGACCTTCTGAGCATGGCCATTTCACCTAGCATTATGTATTCAATTGTCTATGGAGAAAAACCCTAAGAAATCTACAAAAGTTAGAAATAAAAACCTACTAAAGCTAGTAAGTGAGTTCAGCAAGGTGGCAGAATACAAGATGAACATACAAACATCAGTGTGGAAGCAATGTTCTTAATCAAGGGTTGGCAAACTATGGCCTGGGAGCGCTGCTTATTTTCACAAATAGAGTTTTTATTGGAACACTGGCACACCCATTCCTTTACATATTTTTATGGCTGCTTCATTGCTACAAGAGCAGAGTTGGATATTTGCAAGAGAGGCCATAAAGTATTTACTATCTGGCCCTCTACAGAAAAAGTTTGCTAACCTATTCCAGATAATAAGCTATTAGGCATTAAAATTGACTGGGAAATAGAATACCTGTAATAGGTTTTTGTAAAGATTCAGCGACACAATATGCAGGGAATATGTAATTATAATCTGGATGGCATACATGCTTATTAATATAATTCAATATATAGACTACAGAAATTAAATTTGTTCAATAAATAATGGAATTTTTATAAAACCATACTCTTTCATAAAACATTACTTACAGCACTGTGAGTTTCAGAAAATGAAGTTGGAATTCTGTTCTGTTTCTATTATGGCAGCAGGAGAGTATCAATTTGATTTAAAAAATTGTATAATCTTTTTCCAATGCAAATGAATTCTTTGAACCTTACTGTAAAGTGACCCCTCTGTGATTTAGTTTACTTGCACTCTTTTTTTTATATACATATGTGATTTTCATCTTTCTTCCATGCGTCCTTTGATGCCACAGAGGTTAAATTATATTCGGGGAGGGACCTGGCATTATGGGGATCAAAACACGGGCATGACCTTTGGCAGGTCATTTTGTTTTTGCCTCCTGTGTGGTAGTTGACTTGGAAATGCTTGGAAGTCCATATCCTTCCCTCCTGCCTTCTTTAGCAGGCTGCCTGTTTTTCCAGTCTTTGTCTTTCATGGTATGGCGTCCTCAGATATCAGGTATCTCGTCCTCCCAAAACAGCGTGCAAAGCAGGAAGGGACGTGAGAGCGCCCAAGGTCTTTACCTTGCGTGATCATCTTCCATGAATCAAGGAGAAAAATTATTTCCCAGCGACTTAAGACTTCCCCTCCTATCTCACTGGCCATCAATGGGTCACATGCTCACGCTTAGACCAATCACAAAGGCGGGGACAGGTGTCATGAGCACCTTGGACTTCCTTCAGCTCCTGGGACAGGAGATATACACGCGAAGGTCCAATCAGGGTCCCAGTTGTGGGAACAAGAGCAAGACCAGCTGTTGGAGAGGTGACAACAGCGAAAGTCACTAGATGAGAGGACTTCTCTGCTCTAGTGTTCTGGCACTTAAGGCGAGAGAAGAAAACATAGGAACATAAACCTCTTTTTTTTTTAAATAAACATAAATTAAGTTCAAAGTTGACTTTGCCCTCAAAGAAAAAGTACGATTGCAGTTAAGAGTAATTGCCTTTTAAGCATTTTAAAGCTGCACCCTGTTCTTCCTAGAGGCTGGGTTTCCCCATTTTATCCAGCCGGATGAGATGACATTCAGAAAGACACATCAATTCGTTAGAGGCAAAAGGTGGTTACTTTAAGTGTTAAATGATAGGAACATCGTTTTTAAATTTTGATTCTAAAGTACAGAGAGAGAATTCTTTCAAGGGTCAGCTAGAAAATCTGAGCTTCTGCAAGGCAGAGGAGGAGAAAATTATGTTAAATATAGTTATTTCATTGTTGCCTCTTTTGAGTTTTCTAGGCCTTATTAAATCTGATCATTTAGTGGCAAGTCATATTCCACAGTCATTAAAAAGTGTTTCAATGGTTCATTTCAAATTGGAAAGGCAGTCACAACTGCAAATTTGGGAATTCGACAACTATATCCTTAAAAATAGAATGATGCAAAATTTGCATATGGTGGCCGTAGTGATGGTGTGAATACTTCTGTGTATCATGCGTGCGCATCACAAATGGACACACCCTGTAACTCATCCCTTCTGACTCAATTCTACCCGAATTCATCCTGGGAAGATTGATGGCTGAGTCTCTGATTAGGTTCCTAAATAAATGATCATCGCATTCATTCATGCATTTCTGCCACAAACATGCCCTAAATCAGGGAGGCACATAGTTGTGATTCATGCTTTTAGTGCTTTTAAGGGTGAAAAAAAGTGAATCTCTGTGAGTTATGAGTCTGAGCCAGGGTGAATATAAATTGACACGGACTAATCGCAGTCATGAAGGGTGTCATTTTTCTGTCACAATGAATCACAGTAACAAGCAGGTGTATAGAAGAACAAGCCCCTGCGAGAAGCAGCCCTGCAGACCCATTTTCAAGCTAATAACATTTTGCATTTTAAAAACATCATTCCATTTTTCTTATAAATGCATTGGATTAGGTGATATATAATCACTTTTAGAAAAATCAGAACATATAGATTATTATGATAAAGAAATAAAATTAAAGTCACCCATGTCCTACAACAAAGAGACAAAAACAGTTTATATTTTGCTAACTTTTCTCCATGACATATAAACCTAAAAATATATATATATTTTTTTCCCGAACAACAGCAATGTCTTTAAGTTCTGAGCAAATTTAATTTCAAAGAACATTTTCCAAATGCAGAAATGTAAAATGTCAACCCAAATATAACAGGCAAAGGCAGTGAGTCAGGCAAGGATCCTCTGGTTTACTGCTGATGGAGTTTATGTCATCCTCATATATTTTATAGACTTACTTCTGTGGCCCCTGTTGATACCTTTTGTGCCTGAGCTCAACCATGTCCCAGTGGAGGCAGTATTCAGCGTATAGCTCTTCCCGTCCTGTTTCTCTCTGCCACAGCCTTGCAGGCTACTATAAAATCTGCCACAGGAGAAATCTATACCTTCTAAGTGATTTTTCATTTGAGACCAATAATCCATTAATGCATGGAAACTCCAGCTGCTTTCAATCTGGACACTGCATTGTCATTTTAAGACTGGTTGCCTTCAGACTCCTAAGATGCCCTCATGGTGATTAGGTACAGATGTGGACCAGGCAAGATGGAGTTTGGGGACTTCAGTAAAATTTTTTAATAGCTAAGAATGCAAAGTCACTTTTTCCCCCAAAAGAAATTGCCTTGTAGGAAATTTTAAGTCTCTGTCTCTCTCCTCTCCCTCCCTTCCTTCCTTCCTTCCTTCCTTCCTTCCTTCCTTCCTTCCTTCCTTCCTTCCTTCCTTCCTTCCTTCCTATCTCTGTCTCTCTCTCTTTCTCTAGAAGGAGGGGGAATTGGATAAGCAGTTGCTTGCTATTTATATCAATTAAATTTTGAGCTTATTGTAAAAAGTTATTCTTTTTATCTTCATTGTAAAAATCATGATAGCTTTTAAACAAACACGCTGATGTGTATTTATAGTTTGACTTTTCTATATCCATCTTCTCTTTCTGCTTTATTATAAAAAGTTAAAGTAAGAAATGTAAACATCTATGGAAAGCCTAAAGAACAGAAAAAAAAATGGTTTTATTAACATAACGTATATCCAACCAGAGAACCTGTGGAAATTATGCACAGACAAATTACGATTTCACACTGTAGGCTTGTGCAATTTTCTTTTTCAGGACACGGGTTGCCAGAATTCTTTCTCCTGGAAAAAAAATAGTGGAGATAAAATGTAAAACTTCTAAGGAGAATGAGATGAGGGCAGATGTTAGAAGTTAACAAAACAGCAGATGACTTGGTGAGACTGAATATATACAAAAATGTGTAAGATCCACTATGTTCCAGGGAATATTTGTTTTTCTGTTTCTCATAGTTCTTTTTTTTTTTCTCTTACAATGATACTGATGCACCAGTACCTTAGCATCAAGTTGGCATTTGTAAAAACTGCTATGACAACAGAGGAATGGAGGGAGCAGTTTTACCTACAGTCCTGTGGCATCAGAGATGCCCGTGCCCCCACTCCTGAGTAAAATCACATTCTAGAATCTTCCAGGAGCTTCTCCACTGGAGCCTTCCCACCTGTATGTTGCATGCGAGACCCAGTGATCGCTAATGAGTGCACAACTTTGGGCATGTCCCCAATCCTTTCTTGGCCTCTAATTTTATTCACCCCTGAATTCTGAATGCTGGAGTTTGCCATATTTCGGATTCCTTCCAACTGGAAATATCTACACTAATAATTTTAGCATAAACTTTATACAGTGTGGAAATTTTAGGCCAGAACAGAAACCTACTGACGGGAATATGTATTTTAACAAGGAGAGTTGTGCTTCCTTAATTTGTACCAGAAGGGAATGCATATGTATGATACTCACATTGCTTTGTATGTGTAAAGATAAATAAGTAGACACACACGCATGTCTAGTTTTTTCGTAAGTTCTGAGATCATTATTCATTCATTCCACAAATATTTATTGTGAGTGTCAGTTAGCTTTTCCTGCATAATAATCTGTCTGCAAGCAAAGTAGTTTTAAATAGCTCTATTCGATTGCCCACAATTCTGTGGACTGGGAATTCAGTCTGGCTTCAGCTGAGATGAGCTCACTCATGTGTTCCCAGTCGCCAGGGGTTCGGTGGCCTCACTGTGAGTCTGGCAGTTGGTGCTGGCTCCTGGCAGAGGTGAGGAGGGATCAGTCACCGGGTGTGCCGTGTTCGTCATCCCCTGGGCTGGCTCAACCCTGTTCGGGGGTGGCTGTCGCAGATTTTCCAAGTGGAGCGAGAGAGGGCAAGCTCCAAAGAGCAAGCCCCCTTTAATCCTCTGTTCAAATGACATTTACTAATTTGCCATCGGCTGAAGCAGTTCCCAATTCCAACTCTATTCCAGATGTGATAAATAGGCATCCGCTTTGGACGGGAGGAAGGGGAAGGTCATTTGCAGAGGAATGTGACTATGCGAGGGGAAAAGTTCGTGGCCACTTTTGCAGTCTGTTTCAATGGGTGCCTACTCTGTGCTCTGCACTGGATGACTTGATGGCAAATGAGCCCTCCACTACCGCACTCCCCGCAAAATGAAAAGTCCCACAGGATGGAAGACGTTTCTGTTGTTGTTGCTTTGGTTTTTAATTTCATTGTAATAGACTTTTATTTTTTAGAGCAGTTTTATGTCCACAGCAAAATTGAGACCAAGGTACAGAGATTTCCCAAGTAGTCTCTGCGCCCAGGCACGCACAGCCTCCCCTGGTATCCAGACACCACCGGAGCGGTGCATTTGTTACAACTGATGGACCCACAGTGACACACTGTTATCTCCCAAAGTCCAGAGTTTGCATTAGCGTTCACTCTTGGTGTTGTATATTCTGCAGGTTTGGACAAACGTGCAACGCCATGTGTCCACCATTACAGTTCACGCAGAGTACTTTCACTCCGCTAAGCATCCTCTGGGTGCCCCATGCCCATGGATCACTTTTGAAGGTAGAAACGGTCAAAGGGGGCATCTGAGGAAGGAACACAAGCTGAGACCAGAGAGAGGAGCAGGGCTCAGCCAGGTGAAGGCAATGGGTGGGGCAGGGGATTGAAACAGGGCAGGATGAAGGGAACGCCACAGCAGGCGCTGAGTGAGGAAGGGCCTGGTGTATTTAAGGCAGAGAAGAAAGGCCAGCGTGCAGGGCAGGGTGTGAGGGGAAGAGGGTGGGCTTGAGGCTGACAGCAGGCGGGTCCAGGGCACAAAGTGCAGGTGTTACCAGCAGTGCGATGGGAAGACCTTTTAAAGGTTTGAAGCTGGGCACCTCAGGATCTGATTGGCACTAAGAACACTCTGGAATGGATGAACATTTGCAACGTTGCAAATACATTGCAAATAGGTTGCAAATCTGAAAACCTATGTTTTCTCGGATTCCTTCGTATCTGCATTTCGGGTGTCACAATCTTCCCCATCTCACATAACTAAAGACCCAGAACGTTCCCTCATCCTTGTTCTGCCCAAGATCAGAACCCAGAAATGTTTTCATCCTCATGGTTTTATACTCCACGTGTCACTAGTAGGACAGCAGACCTTTCATTGGTTCTCCTTCCTGCCTCCCTTCCCCACTTCTCTCCTAGGTCACTAATAAACCCTGTGAACTTGAGCTTGAGTTCTCATCTCAGGATCTATTTCTGAGAGACCTCAGACTCAGAAACAACACCTGCCTCATACCTGGCTGGGTTGGAAGGAGCATCTCCCTGTCAGGATCTCATCCTGGAGGGAAGTCACAGCACACAGGAAACTCTCTTGAAAGTAATGCCCCCTTTCAGCCCAGACTTCAGAACTTTTTAACTTCAATCCGGCGATATTCTCAAGAGGTACCGTCTGCACGGTGCTCAGCACAGCACTGAGAAAAGTGGGAACACTTGCCTCCCACGTTTTTCTTGATCCTGAAAGAACCTTCACATAAGATCCCATTAGAAGCATCAAGGATGGTGTAACAAATGCCGTGCACACACCAGCTTGAATTTGGAAACAAAACGTTCTTGTTACGTTGAAGCCCCCTGGTGCCCGTCTCCAATGTTCTTCTTTTTCTTTCCCTTGATGTAAACACTGCTCTAAATTTTGTTGCAATCACCTTCAAGGACTCCTTGTGACACTCCTTTGGCAGAGACAGTGCCCAGTGCCATGTGAGATTATTCATCAAGGGGAGACTCTCACATTTAGTCTCACAGTTATCAGATCTAATGGATACTAATATTTCATAAAGAGACAATCTATTTCATTACATTTTACATTACTTGGTCAAATACATCATTTGCCAATAGGAGCACTGAAAAATTAAGAGACTTAAAAAAAATGGTCCATATCATCAAATCTGTCTCATAGTCACTCTAACTTAGATGTAAGTCCAGAAGCTACTTTTGCATGCTTCTTTGCAAATAATTCGTTATTCATTATTAATGTCGGCTTAAAATGTATCAAGGTGCTTGTTTCTGTCCAGTGAAAAGGTTTGTTTAAATACAAAGCACGTTTTTCTCTCTGATTACAAGTTTTGATCATGCTAATTTATGTGCATTGTTTTCTAGCGGTACATTATTGCTGGCAGCACATTTGATACCAGAAATGAATTTTTTAAAACTTTATTGGGGCGGTCAGAGTTTGGAGAAATAACTAAAAGGTGGGATGAGGTTGCAGAAAGCTGCACAGGTAATTCACACTGCTAAAGTCAGCAAAAATATTCGCTTGTGCCCAGTGGTGGTTAGTGGTATGTAACTTTCAAAAAAAAAAAAAGACTTTGGCATGAATATCATACATTTAATTTGTAAATACAAGTAGGTAAGTTGGGAGCTCTGGGAATACATATGTCTGTGAGTTTTTTTGGGGGGTGTATTGAAAATAAATGGAATCATTGTCTTCCACCCTTTCTAACTCACCAAGAAGACAGGGTGGTGAGGGGTCACCTCAGGGGTGTGTGTGCTGCTGGGGGGGTGTGGTATTGTCCTTCTAGGAGGGGGCGTTGAACATCCTCAAAGGTAAGTGGAAATACCTTCAGAGTACTAGCCTGTCAAAATAAATAAATAAATAAAAACATTTACTTAAACCTCAAAGAAAACCAAGGCTTCATTTAGAAAACATTTGACACTAAAACTAATATCCCACTTTAGAAAACAGAATAATTGCCTTCTAACATTTCGTCTACACTGAACAGGAGTTGAGATCTATAGAGTTTCATAAAAAAAAAAAAAGAAATGCTTTAACTCCTCAATCGCTACATCAAAGATCGTTTCATGTTCAGAAGCTAGTGTATACTCTGGCCAATTAATTCTTCAGACCTGGAAAATACTATTCTTTTAAAACACATAAAAGTGCTATCACCACTCAGCAGGCCATTGTTGAACCATCTGTGAAAGCTGTTGTGGTCAATATTTTATTTATTTTGAAATAGCATTAAAATGGGAAGCATGGACCTCTCTGTAATTAAAATGCAGCTCACTATTGACTGATTGATTCCTGAAGAGAATGACAGGGGTTGATGGAATAAATGTGTGCCTGGGACCAGAGTTACCTGCCAAGCCCAAATGTAATTGCGAGCTGTGTTCACGGGCAGGTGCCCAGTGGGCATCTCTGAGCCCCAGCGCCATGCAGATCCACCTCCACCTCCACCTGTCCCATGGAGGCAGGTGTCCTCAGACCCGGGCTGCAGGACTGGCCACTCTGCCCGCCATGAGTCCTGTCCATGCTCTCAGCTGCTCAGTACCTGGGCAGGCAGAGGGGCACCTTCCTGCCTCTGCCTCATTCTCTCTACCTGGGGAAGGTTTCCTCCCCCCACTCCTTACCTTGGAGAAGAGAAGTTTTGCTCAAGAGAATTCAAGGTTGCTGAGCGCTCCAGGCCTCTGTGTGTGGCCTCTCCTCTTCTTGCGTGTGGTTCTACACACAGGATCACATCTGGCCACATGCACACTGAACATGACCAGTTCAGGCCACTTCCCCAGCATGGATGCAGCCAACATTCCCACGTGGTGTCCAGCTTACTCGTGGCATCAGGCCCACCACGGTGGGTGGAGGCCCAGGCAATTCCTTTTTTTTTTTTACCCGATTGGCCTTTTTTTCTTTTTTTGTAAAACACCAGCATAGGATCACAGAAACTGTGGTATATTTACATTCTCCAAATGAATACGTTAAACACATGAACATGTTTGCATGTACTTGTGCTGGTTAGATATAATTACTCCACTTGACAAGTATTGATTCACAGGATACTGTAGACTTTTTGCCATCTGGCCCTGTGCTTGTGTTTTCAGGTGGTTTAATGACCACCAGCTGTCTTCTCCCTATTTGCCTGGGGGGCTGTTACGGCCATACAGTCAGTGGCAGATGACGCTGTGTGTTTCCTCGGGAGATTCCTCTCGAATGACAGACCCCACCCACACTGGCCCCCCGACACCGACCACCCTGTTCCTCCTCTGAGGAATGGACTGTTTCAATCCTCTCTGCCTCGGAGAGGAGCAGAGCTTGGGAGTCGGGGGACTGGTGTTCATTCTTGTGTGCTGCATGCTGGTCATGTGAGCATAGAGAAATCAGCTGTCCTCATTGTAAAATAAGTACAATGATAATCTCTATTTCAGAGGATTATTACATGGAATAAATGAGACAATGCATATAATGCAATTAGCACAATGCCAGGGACTTAGCTGTTGCTCAATTATTATTTTATTATTAAAAATAAGCATATTAATAATATTCAAATAATAATGTTCATTCGTCAAAATAAATGTGATATGCATGTATATATGTCTACATTTAGATACTATTTATTTGTAAATATGTGTTTGTATCTATATAAATATGTTATATATGTATAAAAATATATACATAAATATATACATATGTAAACACACACATGCACAAATATACTTTCTGAAGATCAAGAACTAACTATGAATCTACCAAAATTCTTATTACAGTTCTATGCATGAAGACGCAGAGTATTTGTATCAAGGGCTTTGTTAATTAAAAGAAGAGGATAAACATCTCTTTTTAAAGCACAAATTCCACTTTAAAATATTAGCCGGCTCAATAAAATAATGACTATATATATATATTTTTTTTTTCTTTTCTTTTCACATAGTCTCACTTCGAATTAAAGGGAAGAATCCATTATGGCAAAATTCATTCAATGAACAGCCAGTGCTCACAGGACTCAAGGATTCTCAGGATACCATATAAAGCCTTCAGACCCCTCCAGAGAAAACAGAAAGTTTAAATGAGCCAGTCCAAATACCAAAGGTCCCGGAGATCCCCTCTGAGACCTTGGTGACATGGGAAAGAAATAGGGCACAGAAATGCCAAAAGCAACCTGCATAACTAAATTGCCTCTCATTTGTCAAAAGAAAGGACAGGGCTTGTGATACTTGTATTCTTCTTTTGATTGTGTAACTGGGGAAATATTTTCAATGATGCAAACATTGGGTCACATTTAATTACAAATGTATTGACTTGCCTTTACTGAAAAGATTAAATTCCACAAATATGAAAGCAGCCCTAAAAATTAAGTATAAAGATAGACCATATACAGGTCACTTCAAGGGAGTTTGTGCTTATTGCCTTATTTCTCCATGTGTCATTTGGCTGCAACGTATTATAACTCGTATGGTGGGAACTTACATGGGTGGTAACACTAGCCTCTAAAATATAAGAAGGACTCTTGGTCTTCAAATAAGAGCTACGAGTGACTGATAAACTGTGATTGGCTTGGGAAGCTCTAAAATGACCACCTCTAGGTCCTAATAGCAACTGAACCACCAGTGAAAAATCATATTCTGAAAAATGCATTTTTTTCAATAATCAGAGCATGAGTCTTGGAACACACAATCCTTGAGAACTCAATCTTTATGTTTAATAGAAAGCAATCACCAGGCAGCTCAGCTGAGTCACAGGAGTCCACGCCTTTGTTAAGGCCAGAGACACTGGTGCAACCAGAAGGTGAGTTTCAGAAGGGTAGTGAGTGACCTCAGTATAGAGATCAAAGTCATGCACACACATATCACACATACACACATTCACATGCACACACATATTATACCTGCGCATATCCACACGTGGGCACAGGCACTGAGTAGAGACTTATTTTGTAGGCAATGACCACAAGCCGGTTTCAGTTCCCAGAGTCATGGAAACCCGTGCCCCTTATCCCATCACCCCTGTGTTCTCTGTCTTCTAGAAAATTGCATCCTCACTTCTCAGTCCAGAATCCAGGACACTCACAGTATGGCCCAGCCGGCGTTTCCTTCCTCATCTCAGTTCTCCCTCATGCCACATCTAACACAGCCTCAGCATCGACCTTCGGTAAACTAGATGTGCCATTTCCTCAACTCTGAGACTCTGCACACGCACCTGTTTCTTCCATTTGCATCAGCCGGAATCTAGCCAACCTCAAAGATGCATTCAAAGTCCCCTCCTAGAGTTGGACCCTCCCAGAGTGGACTCTGAGAGCCACTTCCTTGTTCTGACCTATGCAAGTCCTTGATGACCCTCCCCCTAGGAGGAGAGAGGTTAGCTGCTCAACACCATGCCTCCCACAAAGTCATTGGCAAAGCCTACCCACACCACTAAATGCGAGTTACAATTATTTAAATTATTTAAACTAGTAAGGAGATTTTTTTTTTCTTTTTGGTCCTAAGTCAGACATTGGGTTTTATGTCTCTTCTAAAGGAAGAAACCTAACTCATCTATCCCATAAAGTCAAGACCACATATCACTGATCTTCCTGGGTCTTAGACAAGTGTCTGACATGTAGTAAATGAAAAATAAGTGCTCAAATGAATAAAGGAAAAAAGCGAAAGAATGAAAGTCCAAGTTAGGTTTTAGATGAATGCCAACTTGAGAAAGAGGGAAGGTATACACTGTCAATTTGATCATATTCATGAAAACGCTTACCCTAACCCAAATAATGCTACCTGTGGAACAAAACACACTTTCTAGAAGCCTTACTTGTCTGTTCCACAGCTGTTCACCAAACAAACAAGCACCTGCAAAAATCTATTATGAAAAAGAGTAATTTTAGTTCGAGTGTAAATTATATGGTTCACGGAATTTGACAAAGCAGCTTGTTCTAAACCAGTACTCTAAGAAACTCTTTTATAAAAATAATTAACAATAAATGAAATTTCATGCTTTGAGAGATCCTTGGGTAGAGTCCTCAGGTGAAATGCAGGGTGAAGGATATTATACCCCTCATACATATGGCCCACTTGAAACACAGTGACCCCAAAATGATTTCTTTCCTTCTGACCATAGAGGGGAAAGCAGAATTATGTGCTCTGTATCTGCATTGAGACAAGACGTCTTTTAGAAAAATTGGAAGCAACAACCAAAACCCTTATTAAACCTTGTAAAACCTCTGTCAAGAAAATGCACCAAATTCATTTTATAACCTGCTCCGTTAGGTGTCAAAATGTTTATATATTTAAAAACTTTCATGGTAGAAACATTTTTTTCTTTATGAGTCATTTGCTTTTCTGCATGTTAAGTTAAAGAGAGAAAGGAAGAGAGAGAAATATTCAACATTTACTCTAATAAGTTACTTGCTATAAATATGTATGAGTCTTAAATACATTCTCCCCATGAAGGCAGGATGCCTTAACTCAGAGTTTCCTCCCTCTGGTCCCCAGGAAAGCTTGGAACAGCTTCATCATTGATCCTTCCCTGTGAATGAAATTTCTAGTTCAATTGCTCTCTTGGAGGTCATTCAGACACTAATTTCTTACTGCATCTGAGGAACCAAAGGGACTATCTTTGAGAGGTTGAAAAAAATGTTGAAAAAAAAAAAGTCACATGTGTAGTTGTTACTGACATTTTTAAGGCTGGGACCCTTTACAATCTAGGAGAAATACCTCTCTGTATCCTTTAACTTTCCACCCTCTGATCTTTTCTGTTTGGGGCAGAAAGGGAAGAGGCGAAATTTTGAGCTTATTTTACATGATATCCAGGTTTCAGAGAGCCTCATGATGAAGGTCTCTAGTTCTGGATTTAGAAGATTTGGGTATAAATCCTGACCCAGGCACTGATGTGCTGTCTGGCCCAGGGTGAGTAACTCACTCACCCCCTCCAAGCCTTAATGTCTTCATCTTTAAAATTATAAAACCAAGGACTATTGTGTGGATTCAAACAGAGAGTGCCCACCACACAGCTAATGTTTAATCTATCTCAGATATCATTTTATTTGGACATGGAAATAGTTTTAAACACCCCTGTACATTTAAATCCAAGAGCAGATTTAGCGGCAGGCAGCTCCATTTCCTCGAGTCTCTGTGGAAAGGAGCCAAGGAGCATTTTAAGGAAGATTTTCTTCCTTTTTCCTTTGTGCCGTGCTTTTGCAATGGACCGAGGATTAGGTGCAAAAGTAAAGGTGCTTAAAATGCTTCCCTGACCCAAACAAGTACATTGCAGGGGGTCGGGAATATTTCTCAATGTCCTTTTTTCTGCGTATAACTTACTCTGCCTCCCGATATTGTTCTCGAGATGATATTATTTCATAAAAATTTTTGTATGCGCCCTATCCTAGAGGCCAGAGAGACAGGAATGGGAAGGAAATATTGTTTCCTCCCCGGGGAGGACCCCCTGCGTTCCCTTGGAAGACCCTCTGGTGGAAGTGCTTTCACCTCATGCTGCCCTTGAAAAACCCTTTAGCTGGAGAAACCAACCTCAGATAGCTGCTCACAAGTGCATACACTCAAACCCATTTCCTTCCAAGCCAAATTAAAAATTCGAATGGCTCTTTCTCCCCCAAACGGCATTTTTTTTCCCCAGGTGGTCACAGCAAAGATTCCTTCAATCCACACTATTACAGAGCTCTTCTTGGGACAGATTCTATGGAATTTAAATATATGTGTATGTGTACATGTTTATATATATATGTGTGTGTGTATGTATGGGTGCCTATATATATATACAAATATATATATACACACATATATATGAGTAATATTATGTAGTTAAAACTTAAACATATTTTTTTTTTAAATGAGCAGGGTATTTTCTCCCTAGAAACAGTGCTGCACATACCTTACTTGTTGTGCTCTTGTCAAGCAGGTTATAAAACTGACATTATGTTGCAAATCCAATTAACTGTTGTTAATTCAAAATCATGATTCATGCAGAGCCCCTGATCAATTAATATAATCTGGGATCAACTATACTTTGCCTTGTCTAAGATGAAAAGATTTGTCGAGCCAAGAAACAAAGACCGTGGATGTTTAAACTAATTTAAGTCAATAAGCCTTTGAGAAAGATTGACGTGCTGGCGTATAAGCAGTAACAATAATGACAGATAAAAATAATCATAGTAAAATAGTACATTGTCTTCCCACACTGCCTGGGCTCACACCATGCCTCCACCTTCTACCAGGACTAATCTCAAATAACACACTCGGCCCGCGCCTCAACTCTGCCACCTGTTAAATGGGTACAATGGTGGTTTGGGCTGTGAGCAGGAGAGGAGCAGATATATGTAAAACACTCTACCTATGCCTGGCACATGGTGAGTACCACATAAGGGTTAGCTAGTACTGATATTATTATCCTTTTTATTTTTACCAAAAAAAAAAAAAAAGCTGCTATTTAAATATGCAGATGAACCCAGTTAGTATTGAACTGACAATTTTCATGCCCTTGGTTTTGCCTTCCCCACATTTGCTTCCCTTGACAAACATTCTCCTCGCAATAAATGGCTCCATCCATCGTCCAAATCCTCCGCACAAAACCCAGGGACATCGCTAGCCAGTCAGGTGACATAAACAGGCGAAATGTGTTGGGTACCTTCCTAAGGGGCACCCTCCTTTTCCTGTTATTGGCGGGGATATCCTCAGCCAAATATTCTTTGCTTCCACACACTCAAAACACACCCAAATCCAACCACAACTCCCCACCTTCTCTGACACCACCCTGCCCTGGTGCACAGCCACCATCCTCCCCTCCTTCCAGGGGACGGGACAGCCTCCTCCTGGCTCTGCCTCCTCCTCTCTGCAGCTCCTGCTCGGAGCAAGCAGGGAGACTGTGAAGCAGGAATCGCTCACAGCTTCTCTCTGCTCAGAAACCCCCCGTTGTCTTTTCTCACACTCAGACCAAAACCTTGAATTCTAAGGAAGACAGCCAAGACCCTTCCTGATCCGCTCCTGGCACCTGTCCTGCCACCCTCTGCCTGCCCGGGGCTCCTCTCTCTCTCTGTCTAACCTGCCAGGCAAGCATCCTCTAGCCCCTCGTTCCTTTGCCCGGAACACTCTCCCGCCACATCTTCCTGTTTTCCTCTTTCCTTTCTGACACATCTGCATTCCAATATCACCGACTCGGAGGCCACCCTGTGTAGGATGTCTCTCCTTACCCTCAGTTCCCCGCCACCCCACCCTGCTTTGGTCTTCATAGAACCAATCACGTCTTAAGCCGCACCAGCTGCAGGATGTCGGATGCGCTACTAATCCCTTCCACGCCTTCCTTTCCTCACCTGCGCAAAGGGAGGATCATACCAGTATCCACTGGAGAATTATTTTGAGGATTAAATGACTTAACTTATGCAAAATACTCAGAAAATTGCGTGTCTCCTGGAGGATGGTATTTGAGCATTTGTTATCACGTGGTCTTTGAGCTCGGATGGTCTCTTCTTCTGCACAAGGACAGAGACCATGCAGAATTCACCGACCTGTTCTCTGCCTCGAGTCCTGTACTTGGCACATGGGAGATGCTCCGTATATAAACGTGGAAAGATAAAAGGAAGATGAAGAGGCACGATTTCAGGGCAGAAATGTGTACATGCTAATCAGGAACTGTCTGTGAAATAATATGGCAGATTAAACAAAGCTTTTTAAACCATGAACCTGACAATTCCCCCCAAAGTCATGACAGCCTTTTTTGGCATTCCTTTTACTTTTATCTGTAATTTTTTAAAAACATCATCTACTGAATGAATGCACATTGACAAAGAAAGGAATAAAAAGATCCTCATTAGTACAAGACAGATTTAATCTTTCATACCACTCTAATTTTGTTTTCCTATGTAATGTGTATCAATAAATTCTATAACATACAGACATCAGCCCCCCAAAATACAATTTCCTATGTTTCCAGACACCGGGTATTGTGCAGAGTAGAGCAAGAATAAACACCAGCTTGGCCAAACCCTGGGTAAACCTGTCCAGCTACCATTTTTAACTTGTTCTCGGGCCTAATAGATCCTAATGACTTATCTAAAAATATGTTATCCACAAATAACCATTTATCTAGTTCATCTTAGTTGAGAAGAGCATAAAGAATTAGGAGTTTTATTTAGTTCCAGGTTAAGGTCAATAATAGAAATCTGGGTGAAAACAAGGAAAATAACTGGTTGGTGTCACAAATAATAAGATCATTGAGTGGTTACAGTATACATCACATGGGATCCTTTTAGGAAAATAGTGAGAAGAAAGTATAAAGAGTTTTTAAGTGACAAAGGAGAAGATAGAAAGCACACTCATTTACTTAGCAATTATTTTTCATGCACCTGTTGTGTGTCTGACATTGTTCTGGGTTAAATGATGAATAACAATAAATAAAAGGTCCAGACTGGGCATGGTGGCTCACACCTGTAATCCCAGCACTCTGGGAGGCTGAGGTGGGAGATCTCTTGAGCTCAGGAGTTTAAGACCTTCCTGAGCAAGAGGTAGACCCCATCTCTACTAAAAACAGAAAAAATTATCCTAACGCCATGGTGTGAACCTGTAGTCCCAGCTACCTGGGAGGCTGAGGCAGGAGGATTGCTCGAGCCGAGGAGTTTGAGGTTGCAGCAAGCTATGATGAGGTCATTGCATTCTAGCTGGGGTAACAGACCGAGACTGTGTTGCAAAAAACAAAAAAAAAAATCCGTAGCTTTATGGATTTATAGTCAAGTAAGGGAAAACAGAAATAAAAATAAATAACTAAAAATTAAAGAGGTGATACAATGATGATTACTTTGAGGTACATGAAGCAGGATGAAGCTGCAGAGAGTGGCTGGGGTCTGGACCATTTGGATGGGGGGTGGTCAGAGATGGATTTTGAGGTGCTGCCACTTGAGGTAAGACTGAGACATCAGGAAGAGCCATCGAAAGAGGGTATTTCGGGGAGAGAGGATGTCATGTGCCAAGGCCCTGAGGTGGGGATGAGCTTGGGTTGTTGGAGGTAAAACAGGAGGGTCCTGAGGCTTGCAGGCAGTAGGCAGAGACGTGAGTGGGGAGCAGGTCACCCAGAGAAGCTTGTGTCCCCAAGGATGTGGGTGCTGAGCTCCTAACGGATGCGACACCCTGGGCTGCTCAGCAGCTCAAGAACAGAGGGCGTAGTTGTGATGTCCAAGAAGCTTTCACTCTAGATAGGGAAGAACAATGTCACATGAAATTAAAGAAAAGCAAAAACAGCTGCGTAAGAAATACCAGTCATTTCCTCCCCACTGTCACTCCCTTTTAGGGAGTCAGCCCCACTCAGGGAAAGGAGCCTCTCTATTCTAGTTCATGCATCGTGACCTCAACTCCTGGTCACACACGAGGGGTTCAAAGTACACACCTGACCTAAGCCAGGCCAATCAGATTTTCTTTCTGTGAAATTCTATCCACCAATGACACAATGGCACTTAGTTTGTAACAATGACACTTAGTTTGTAACAATGACACTTAGTTTGTAACAATAATACTTTGTAACAATGAGCCGCAACAATACACTTAGTTTGTAACAATGAGCTTTAAAGAAATTAGGGGGAAAAACAGAGAAAAAGGGGATAACAGCATTTAAAAAATGGATAGTAAAAATAGTAATACCATAGACTCATTAAACACATATTATGTCTCAGCACTTTAAATATTGATACATCCAAAACAACCTGCGAAGGAGCTATTGAAACATCCTTTTTTACAAAGGAGGAAACTGGAGCACAGTTTTGGAAATGAGAAACTCAGAGAAAGGATGAACAGCAGGATGTCATTTAGCCCAGAGACAGAGAGTGATTGATTGGCTGCTGATGGGCTGAGGCTTCCGTGGGGTAAAATCACGCTGGGCATTAAAGCCATGCTCCACTATTTGCTGTGTCTGATTTTCCATCAGATCCGTTCACTCTCCTTGCCCCAGCCTACAAGAAGTTTTGCTCAGGGACTCCAAATCCTCATCGGAGTGGTGGAGTGCAGGTCGCAGGGCTCTGTCAAATGAGAGCTGGGGGTTGGCTCTCACCTTTTGCACCCCTCGAGGTCTTCAATAAGATGAAGTTGACCCCTTTTCACCCTCATCTTCAGTCTCCATGCAGGGGACATGCCCTCCCCACTCTCCAACTGAGTACACGGCAAAATTTCTACTTAGCAGACCCCTTCTACACAACCTAGCCCACCAATGCCAAACCTCACCGCCTTCACGAAGTCTCCCATTTTGGCCTTCGACGAACACAACATTCATTTCGCTAGGATCTTACCATCACCACCTTGCTTCCCAGAAATCGATGTAATGTCATCCAGGCAAACTGTCATGAACTTGTCACTTGCGTTAACTGTGACCCTGGAGCTCTGGCTTCTGAGAAATCTTGCTGCTGAAGGCATTTTCCTCTCATGGCACCGTAAAGTGGAAAGCGAAATTAATAGTTGGTTGTAAAATGGTCAATTCACAGGGAGCTAGAGGTAGCAAAATGATGACCGATGGTAGCTGAGATCTTTTTCCCTGAGAGAGGAGGGATGTCTTGGGAGGACCAAGTGGCTCCCACAAAGCTCCTCACGGCAAACAAGTGCCTGCCAGGCACAGTCTGGGCTGGGGAGGGGTCTGCTTCTGAGGTCGTCGGTGAGCAGCACCGATTGAGTCCTTGTGGTGTGTAAAATCCATCTGCCAGGTGTTCGAGTACCTCCTCCGTGTGAGGACTGTTCTAGGCATGCAGATATATATCAACAGCAGGGAGCAGAGCAAATGAAAAACCCTACTTTCATGGGGTTTATATTTTAGAGATATAGTTTAGAAGACAGAAAAGCTAATTTAAAAAAAAAAAAAAGCTAATAAGGCAAAATACATTTTCCATCACATGAACACATATATTAAAAAATAAAATAAAGCAAGAAGGAGGATAGAAAGTTTGGGGGAGTGGGGATTAAAATTCTATATAAACCACCTAGGAAATTCTTCCCCGAGAAGGTGGCTGTTATAGACTAAAGAGTGGTGCGCCCCCCCCTTGCAAAAGTAATATGTTGAGATCTAATCCCCGGTGTGATGGATGTGATGTGATGGTATCTGGAGGCAGGGCTTTGGGAGGTAACTAGATAAGGAGGTTGGAGCCTTCTGATGGTATTAGCGGGCTCTCTTTCCCCCATGCAAGGATGCAATGAGACTGCAGCCGTCTGCGGCCTGCAAAGAGGACCCTCCCCAGAACCCGACCATGCCGGCACCCCTGTCTCAGACTTCCAGCCTTCATAACTGTGAGAAATATTTATTTAAGCCACTCGTTCTATGGTAATTTGTTACAGCAGCCCAACCTGACTCAAACAGTGACATTTGGACACCTTGGTGTAGGAACACTGAGAAGCAGAATAAGAAACATGATGATGATGATGATGATGATGACAATTACGATAATACTTCTGTAGTATTTGCTATGCACCAGCCTCTGCCAAACGGTTCATCCCATTGATTCTTTATTCACAGATAGATAAGCTAAGAAACAGTGGATTAAGAACCTTGTCCGGGGTGAAGACAGGTGTTGACCATGCAGTCTGGCTCCAGCGTCCATGCTATGAAGTACAAGGTCAGGCTTTGGCCCCACTAATACTGCTGGAGCACAGGAAGCCATGGATAGTAACCGTCTAGAGACGTGTCTGTGGGAAGCTTCTCACTAGTATCATCTTTATTTACGACTCAGCTCTCATTTTTTTTATCCGTTAATTCATTACCGAGCCACTGACAATGATGCAAGCTTGGGCCGTGGAATGTCTTATTTTGTAAATAGTAGAGTGAGACTCACTGGTTGATATTTAATATTTGAAGTGTATGTAATGACCATAGTAAAAAAAAAAAAGAAATAGGTAAGAAAATATGTGTTCTTTGCATATTTATTTTAAAAATTGTTGCTTATTCTTAGCTCTGCCACTTAAGCTGAAAATTATTAAATTCCTCGTTTCATTATCAACTCTTAACATAGCAACATAACAGGGTACTCCCAAGAGAAGACTTACCCTGAGCTCATCAACTGATAGTAAGAAGCAGTTATGGGTAGCGCTGCTATTTTATCAAGGGGAAATTAGAAAAAAGATTATTTTAAAAATGCCTTAGAATTCAGTTTTCTAAATTGCTCAGAGATTATGCTCAGGATGCAATCATAGAGAAGAAAAAATCAGAAAAAGAAAAAATAAATTAGAAAACGAAGGAAAATAAAGGCAATTCCAACAAACTGTACTGACTTTGCATTTTATAGGAAATATAAGTAATTTAAAAGCACATTCTTTTCATGATAAATAGTGAAGTTAGAGCAGCTATGTAAAGAGACCAAGGTTTAACTCGGTGGATACACCTTCACTGCACACGGATCTTGCAGTCTGTAGGAATGCCGTATAAACCACGAGCAAGCTTCCAGCTTGGAAGTTCCTGGGTGTCACTTTTCCTTTTGTAGAGAGATCTCTTCTTAGGGAAAAAATGAGTAAATTAAAAATTAAAAATGAACTCTATAGGTAGCATCATATTTGATGTTACCTGCATTTAGGTTCTTCAAAGGCAATATTTTTTTGTTATGTTCATTTGTTGCATTTTTTTTTTATTTCAGCATATTACAGGGATACAAATGTTTAGGTTGCATATATTACCTTTGCCCCACCCCAGTCAGAGCCTCAAGCGTGTCCATCCCCCAGATGGTGCCCACCACACCCATTACGTGTGAATATACCCATCCCCTTCTCCCCCTCCACCTGCCTGACACCCGATGAATGTTACTACTCTATGCGCACATAGGCGTGATCAGTTAATAGCAATTTGATGGTGAGCACATGCAGCTTAAAGCAGCAAGCACTCGTCTTCTCAGTTTCTGTGGGTCAGATGCGGGCGACTGATTGCCATTCCCATAGGATGAGAGTAAGTGCAGATTCGGGACACCTTCGGATTTCTTCATCTACTCTCAGTGCCGCAGAATGAGAATCGCACCCAGTACTCTGCTCCATGCAAATGAATTTATAATTTCCTGTCTCTCACTTTCCTAAGTAGCGTCAAACAGCTCTTGGGTTTGTCAGAGATGAGTGGGTTCCGTGCAGAGCAGACAAGAGCAGAGAGCCGGCACTGGGGCATCAAGGCTGAATCGTCTCCTCTCTGGTGGGGCGGCAAGGCTGGGGTCCAGGCCACCCGTGAGGACCTCACGTGAGCATCTTCTGAACCCTCAGCAGTGTCCATGTTCTCAGGTTAACAGGAGTGTTGGTTCCATTCCTTGGGCTTGGGGACGCATCAGCTCGTACCCAATGAGTGTTCTTCTCCCATTGTGGACGTGAGTCTTAATGACCGAACATCTCGCATGCCTACTGTTACAGACTAACGCTCTTCCAGTCCTCTCCCCGGAAGGCAGGGTCATATGTTCTCTGGCCTTACAGGTTCACAGGACATTCAAACTTGCAGCTTTCTTATGAGATAAATGGGTAAATGATCACGGAAGAAAATATCAGCCTAAAATGGGGCCAGAAAGCCAATGGAGAGAAATCAAGAGAGTCTTATCTTTATTTTTTAACATTATAGGACTACCAGAACATCTGTTATATTCCCCACAAAAAGACAAGCATTATTTCACCTTCCCGTACTTTTGAGTAGCCCTGATTTTTTTAGCAGCGGCCTCTGAGGAACCGACAAACCCAGCGAAGCGAGAAATCCAAACTCCAGCTGCTCACAGGCACGTTAGAGGGAACGGGACGCGTCTGATATGTGTGGGGAGCATGCGTGCTACAATGAATGGCGGGAAAAGGCGGGCTCTCTGGGGTGCACGCGTGGGGTTCGTGTGAGCTGTTACCGGTTTCTATTTTTCTATTTGTAATATTTTTTTATTGATGAACTGTTTTATCATTTTGGGTGTTTTTGTGTTTTTTTTTTTTTTTTTTTAATTTCTGAATATTACGAGGGTGCAAACGCTTTGGTTACATATATTGCCTTTGCACCGCCCAAGTCAGAGCTGCAAGCGTGCCCAACCCCCAGGCGTCAGGCACTGTACCCATTAGGTGTGGATTTAATTTACATATCCCGATTGCCGCTCTTTCTGACTTCCAGAAACAGAATACGTTATCTGAGCCAATTATCTATGTGCGATTTCTCCCTCCTCTCTCTCGAGCAAAGTTCTGATTTGATTTCAACCCATGGCGGCACGTAGCCATGTTCACGGGCCAGTTGGGCCCATCCCATCTGAATGGATGTGATTAGTCAGATGTGAGATGGCTCAATCCCAGGTGCTCCCTCTAAGTGCTGTTGTGAACGTGGGGACAAACGCTATCGGTTGCACTTCGAATGTTCAGCGAATTGTCTCCAAACATTCCCTAGGTACACACAGGAATGCAGCAGCTGGCCGCCGTTCTAGCCTTCCAGCAAGTGGAATTCCAACGTCAGTGATAAATCCGCTTGGGCACTTTAGAACTGTCTCACCCACATGTGTGAAGTATCTATCTATGTCGATCGATCAATATCCACACGCAAAGCTAGAGCAATTATAATTCAACGAACCTAGATTTGGGGCGTCTGGCTTACCGTTTGCTCTCCCTCTATCTCAGCTCTTGCAGATGTTCCCATTCGATGTTGGTGGACAGGATTATTTCACGCGGGCATGATGTCTTGCTGTTGGAGTTAAACACATTTGACTCAATCAATAGAGTTATTGCTCTGAGACCAAAATGCCTCTGACTCATAACCTTGCTCTTGCTCCCCATATTAAATGAGTGTGGTATTAATTCCTAGCCCAGCACCGGTAGAAGAAGCCTCCCAGCAAAATAAGAAGAAGGGCTAATCAGAATGTCTGCTGAGCGCTCCCCCGACACCCCTTTTCATTTCACCACTCAGACCACGGCAGCCCAGCAAATATTACAGGCTGGTGCCAAGCCCTATAGCGAATGCAATAAATGACAAGGGCCCCCCCTCCTTAGTAACTCTCAATTTAGGATGCATTTCTTCTCTAATGTGCTTCCCCAAAAAATCCTTTGTGTCGTGAATTCACAAAAGCAAAACGCCTCTAAGAATCTGAAATTCATTGGCCTTATCCTCCATCTACAGCCCAGAAATAGCTGGCTGTAGTGACCACCGCTCTGCCAGTTTAATCTGAACGTAAATACAGGCACTTGCTGCAAGAGTCAATAACGGAAAACTGTAACACTGTCAAAGCGGACTTGGAAAAGATGCCTGAGGACTGTGTTCATTTCCCTCCTCTTTTAGCACCTGTCGTCATTAGCACAACTCTGAGGAGGGTACCCGTGGAGTGACTACCTTTCTTCTTGAAAGGAGTGGGGAAAGCCACCACCTTCTGCCTTATGTTTCTTTCCAAAAGCAAAACCTCAATAGAGCAGGCATTTGTTCCTAGTAAATAATAATCACATTGCAGAAACCGAACTCTCTTGTCATGGCTACTTTGCTGGGTTCACCTTACCCATTGGTGAGAAAACCAACTCCTGAAATAAACAGAAAAATTCAAAGGTGATAACCAGTCTTCCTATTCTGTCAGATTTAATTCCTCAGTGCTGGAGGAGGGCTCACTGCCTTGCACCTCTCGTCACCTTGGTGGGACATGCCAGGTTTCGGGCAGGAACCACGGCTACTGAAGCCTGCGCTTCCTGGGAAAGAAACCTATGGTCATAAATAGAGCTAACAGAAAATAAGGAGATATGGTGGTTGTTTCTTTTTCTCCTTTCCTTTCTTTTCCTTTCTTCTTCTCTTCTCTTTTTAAACATTTTATATTCTGTTCCGTCTCTTCCAAGCTCCCGCGTAACTTGCCGTCAGAGGCAGTTCCGAATGCAAACATAGTGAAATAGGTTTCCGGAGAGCAAACAAGTGTTAAAAGGTCACACTCTTTGTTCTCCGGGAAAGTAAAAGGCACCACCGACATTAGCAATGAGAGCGGTGAAACATAGTAGCAATGATTGCTACACGTAAACACAATAATAGCAATCGTGTCCGGCTTGAACACAATGCTACCCCAGTACGGGATAGTGGCTAGGATAAATAGGAGATAGTTCACTATTTTATGAATGAACGAACGGATGATGAAATATAGTTTTAAACATTGTTTTTGCCTCTTCCCTTGGTACATATATGTCTGTGCTGTATTTCCTGCTGGCGGCTCAGCCCCACCGTCTTCCAAGGCTGGGATGTATTAAATAAATACACTTCTCAGATCTATTTTCCTGTGAGCCCAGCAGTTGGAGTTTGGAGGAAGGGAACTCAGGAGAGATTTGGAAGGCAGAAGGGGAGCAGAAGCCATCGACCTGGGAGGCCACTCTGGGCAGGGGTGGTGGCTCCGCAGTCCTCCCCAGGAGAGCTGTCCCTTGTGTTCACGGCGGCTCATCCGACGGCTTCATGAGGACTTGATTCTCCAGTCCTGCAGGAGAGGTTCTAGCAGTCAGCACTTTTGTCTTGGATCTTCCACTGGACCCTCTGTCACCTCCCTCCCTCAACTCCAGCCACATTTGTGTAAGATCTAATTCCTATATTCAGTTTCTTATTCCTGTAAAACTCCTAGTGACTCTGTTTTAGTGCCCAAATGCAGATTGCTGCAACACGTCAAACATCATTACATACATATTACTTTGCTGTATACTTTTTGTTTGGTCAGTCGCCTCCCTAAGAATTCTACCCATAGAATTCTTCCCTGGCATCATCTGCTTCTTGAAGTTAAATCTTGAGTAGTTTCTAGAAGGATAGTTGGTATTTGTGTTGATTAAGGGGAAGAAAACCATGCTGGTGGTGTACACCAGAGGATAATCATTGGGATTAACCGTGAATAAGAGCTGGTGTACGGCTCTAAATGGGTTTAGCTGCAAGTAACTAATCACCCATTCTGCAAACAGGCCCTTTAGGGATAGGAACATAGGGTTACTTGGTATTTATTTAATAAGATATCTGGAGGTGGAGTCAGTATTGTTTCAAAAACTCAGAGATGTCATCAAGGTCCCATAATATTTGCAGCCCTCTGTCTTCAGCACATCGATTCACTCAGAATGTGTGCGTCTCATGGTAACAGGATAGCTGCCACAGCACCAGCCATCATCTCTTCACATCGTAGCTCTAAAGCTTTAAACAGCGTGAAAGGAGAGAGGACAAAGAAGGGACTTCTTGCGTTGCATTTGCTTTCATCATAAAACAAAACAAAACAAAACAAAACAAAAAAATCCTGTAAGAATTCCCAGAGGACCTCCCTTTGTCTCTCAGTGGCCAGACGTGGGATCCATACCCTATCCCTAGACCACCCACTGGCCCAGGGGATTGAAACAACGTGATGGTCTGAGACCAGTCCCAGCAGATCCCCCCGGAGCGGTGCTGCCTGTCTCTGTAGGCATCCAGTGATGCCAGACACAAAGCGAATGATGCACTTCCGGAGGTCACGTGCCAAGCAGATGGTGTGCGGTGCGATGCCGATGAAACTTCAATAGCATCGAAGAGCACAATAATGCAGCGGTTATGTCCAGATACATACTGGGATTTTCTGATTGTATCAAGGAGAAAGTCCCAGTCTGTTGCTCCTGTGTCTGTGACATCAATCTGACGCTTACTGACCTCCCTTTCCACTAAGAGGAAGCAGGACTCAGCCCCGAAGCCTTAAGCAGAGATCGGAATTGAGGCAAAACGCTTTGCCTGTGCTGCATTTATTTTATAATTGTCTTCTATTTACGGTGTGATCTTCTTGGTTTTCCATTTGTAGTGCAGCTGTCATGTCCTTTTAAAGTGCACGTATAATAGTTAAACAGGCACGTCTGAAGACAATTTAAATTAAATAACATGTATCATCCTATATTGCAGTGTGGTAAATATTACATTATGGTGAATGCAGCAAAAGGCATCAATGTTGCACAAAATACTGCAAACTGGTGAATGCCATGGTAAGGAGGAGTAGGAGTGAAAGCTCAGGAACAACACGAACTTCCAGAACTCCCTAGAACCTACGTAAGTTTTCTAAAAGCTGCATCCGGGCTAATTTCTCAGGGGGAAAAAATAGATGAAAATCTTTGCAGGGACTCGCTTCCTCTTGATACCACCCTGCCAATCTGAAGGAAATCCACCACAAGATTCCCCCCTCCATTGTAATGGATTTGCTTGTTACTAGATATTTATTATTTCATCATTCTTTAAATGCCATGCTGGCATTTCTCATTGATATTCTCATTCCTGATTGTTCCCACAATTACTTTTCTTTCACAAAATAAGCTGAGCTATTCGAGGTCATGATTAACAAGGTACTGATTTTTTTTTTTCTTTAAATTTGGTACTAAAATGACAGAGGAATCCACATGTGCTTGGTATTATACAAAAACAGTGTTGATTCTGTTCACTATAACGGGACCGCGTTTGCCAAAATGTGGGGACGTGCAGTGTGAATCTAGGTGGTCCCAGGCGGGACATTAGAACACTGGATCGCCAAGAAAGAAATTTCATTTCCTTTTCAGTTCTTTTTCAATCCTTCCCATTATAACAAGGGAAACAATTTCATTTTGGAGACGGGAGGCTTTGCTATCTCCAACATTTGCTAATAATGTTCATTTTCAACCCAGAGAGACGGGGTCTAAAGCTCCAAACCATCTGTGGGATTCGGATTCTTAACTAAAGCCACGTGGATGAGTTTGCAGCAGTTGCATTTTGTGTCATTCCAGTTGGGGCAATCCCAACCAATAGCGCCGGAACAACAGGTTTTTAATCCCCACACCCCCCCCCAATAAGGGATTTTCAGCAGCTGGAACATGTCGAGGGGGTCAGACTGCATCTCAGCAATTCTGTTGGCCTTTCCCGAGTGGCTGTGAAATGGGTGAGTTCAAACCTCAAACCCGGAGGAGGAGACGTTAGCCTCCCGGACATGAAGCAAGGTGGGTGGGGTTGCCCCCTCCCACACCCCAGGAAAGCTTTCTCCTGGAAAGGCCGGCTTTATCTATGGATTTATCCAAGTTTCTGCCCCAGCTCTGACTCCTCTTCTCTCTGGGGGGCCAGGACTGTGGTTTGTGCCCAACCCTTGATCCAACCGCGGGCAAAGGTATCATAGTCAGGCAGTATCTCCTGTCACCGCTGGAAACAAACTGAATCCATCCCGGAAGGCAGAGACATGCTTCTGTCCAGAAATATGATATTTTACTGTCAAATATAATAGCTACAGCAATTCAAGCCATGTCGGCCAGCATTTGGAAAACAAGCTTTTAGTGATTAGATAACGATAATCTTCATTGTCCTTTGGTTCCCTATAAATGAGGACCTATTTTTACGTTCCTCTGCAGGTTTATTTCCCTTGAAGATGTTGCGATATTCTTACTCTTTACTCCTGTGTATAGTGTTAATTTGATTTTCTCACCTGGAGATTAGCTAATGAACTTACAGTGTGACCCTCTTCATTAACCCGGATCTAATAGTGGGGGCAGCTGAAATGATGGGCTGACGGCACCCCGAGCAACAGATAGGTGATTTTAAGATAAACACAGCGCTTCCAGGCTGTCATTCCCGAGCACTGACTGTGCCCCACGCCTGAGCTGAGACCTCTGCCCACCCTCGCCCCTTAGTCAGCCCAACCCCTCACAGACGAGGGTCCCCCTCAATACGACGATCATACCGGGCATCAAGGGGCAATGCTCCTCTTGCTCCAGCCCCCCTCTTCCCAGACCCATGGGGGCCCCTTTCCCCCCCGAGGAGAGCTGCCCTGGGCACTGGGATCCCCCACCCCGCACCGGCCACGTCCCCCCGTCTGAGGCCAGAGGCTGCAGCCCAGGCTGACTTCTTTCCCCCTCACCAGGCTTCTCACCCAGGACTCAGAAGCCAATCCCTCCCCTGGCCTTATCTGACCTGAAAAATCCTTCCAGAAGGAAGAGAGTCTAGTGAATTAATTCACAATAGAGATGATGATGATGATGATGATGATGATGATGATGATGATGATGATGATAGAGCTTAATAAGGGCGCTCTCTCTGGAAAAACCAAGGATTCAAAACCTTTTTCTGGGGCAACAATGCTCTCCAGTGTGTGTCCGCAGCTCCCCTTCTCTTCCTTCCTGGTTGGCATAGCCTACATCCCATAATAGATGCTGGATGTGGGTTCACTTTTTTCAGGCCCTTTGTAGATGATAGGTGACCCAATCTTGCTCCATGGGACATAAGATGCTGATGGAGGCTTATGGAAAGCATTTCCTACTCCCCTCCAAAAATAGGAAACAGATAAAACTTGCCACTCTTTGTGTCTCTGAATGTAAAGAGGTACAGGTGTGATGTGAGGAGCTCTGGCAGCCAGATTGTAACCATGAGGAGATAAGGCTAAGAATCAATCAATGTGCAGTGGTTGCAGTAGAAAGACAGACAGACGCAGCCTGGCTCCTTAGAGACCTGGGAGACTGCTGAACCAAACCTGAAATTCCCCCAGCTTTAGGTTTCTTGGCATGCCAAATAACCTTCCTTCTTTAAAGATCTCTGGTTGAATATTCCATCATTATTATAAGGTAGCCCAAGAGGATTCACAAAGAAGCTGAGATTCAAAGTGTGAAATTCCAAAATCTTTGAGGTGGGTGAAGAAGTTTGTCGAGGGTTAGAAGCAACCTTCCCTGAGATCCTAAAAATGCAAACTGCAGAGCACCACTTGTGTAAGTTAAGTATGAAATCGACCGTAGTACAGCAGCCCTGTCTCTTTCAGTACAATTTCAGGTTAAATTCCCTGCCCGGGTGAGTCCTTGTGAGCACTGGTGTGGTTTCTCACGATACAAACTCATGGACAGGGATGGACACTCTGATGGTTTCGCTCACCGTTCACGCTCTGGCCTGGGTGTATGGAGTGGATGGTATCCATAGAGAAAGATGAACAGATGTAGACAAGGCTATGGGCGTATATGGAAATGAAGGGGTGCAGGCGTCTGGCTGACTTCTTTCCATCCTGCGTGGCCGTTGCAATCACTGTACATCACCATCTGGAAAATATGCGTAAGAAACTTCCTTCTGTCAACCCGGTAAATGGCCCTGTGAAAAACTCCAACCCTCCTTAGGCAACCGTCAAACAAACAAATACTTGCTTTGCAGTTCAGAACTATCCATCCTTTCTCAGACCCCTGGCTGGCATCAAGCCCCCCGACACGCATGTTCCGTGTTATTGCCCCCTACCCACATCCGAGTCTCCTATTGCACCCGAGGTAGTGCACCCAGCGCAATGCCCTCTGCCTTGCTTTCTCTGGCCGATAATAGCAGACGTGGCATTAAACAAGGACTCCAGGACAGACTGGGAGGGTACACTTTGGGGAGATTAAATGCATCAGATTTTAGACGCCTCCAGTGTTTGCAGCAACGAGCAGTGTCAACATAGGTGGAAAATGACACATGGCGGCGGGCCCCAGGCTATTTATCAGGTGAACAGCTGGCGGTCACCCCCACGATGCTCCAGGTGTGTGTGTTTCCTTCAGCAATGGGGAGTTAAAAATAGCACTCTCACTTCCTTTGAATGAGGAATGGCAGGGCCGCTGCCACCAGGCATTCTGAAGGAGGGAGCCTCCCCGGTTACTATAGAAAGGACCAAGAATAAAATAAATATAGCCATGTGCTCATTATTCAAATGAAATTTTAATGGATTCAGAACTTGTTCCGAAAACTTTCCAAGACAGCTCATGATCATGAGCTCTCGGGGCTCTTCTCCCGCCAGTTTATGATGCCATGCTAAGTGGGCTGCATCTTCCAGTGCTGATGAGATGGAAATTCATTAGTTCTGCATCATGATTTGGCTCCCGTGTTTTAGGACCTGATGAAACATCTAAATTCCCCTTCTCCCCAGTCCAGGGTCTCTTTCCCTCCATCCTTGTTGGGGCTGGAATTGATGGCTTTTGCAAACACTTTCAGAGCCTCATGGGAAGAGGGTGTTGGCTTTGAGGTGTATGTTGATTTGCATACTTAACCCCTCAGCCCTTGCCCCAGCCAGCGTTTCATGGGTGACACAGAGAGTGAGGCTGAATGATCTGTTGCCCTTCTCTGCACGGCATGGCAGCCTCATTCTCCAGGAGGGAAGGGCAGGGAGGGGTCCTAGCCTGGGGGTTAGGGCAGTGAGCGGCAGATCCGACAGGCTGGCCAAGTTGCACCCACCTGGTCTCCCTACTCACAAGGTAAATAAATGCTAACTCCAAACTCACCCTCCCCACGGGCCTTGAAAAAGCCAAATGAGACAAAGTGTGTGAAGCATTTTTTAAAATGCTAAATATTAATAGCTGTAAGATTTGAACGGACACCTCCAACCTCCACCAAGTCCAGCTCCTGTAGCCCCTGGAGTTGTGAGAACACGGGGGGTGGGGGGGGCTGTGGGGGCCCATCTCTGCCCGGCTGCACCTCCTCATCTCCTGGGAGGGGTCGCATACACCCCGGTTGCTCCCCGGTGAGCACCCTGAATAGCAGACACATTCAGAAAACGTTGAAATAAAAGCAAACTGTATATTCCTGTATCCGTTTGGGGAAACAAGGCCAGAGGCAAGGCTCTGAGCAGACAAACATTAGCACAAGAACTAGGAGGAAAGACACAATTTCATGGAGGACCAGAGCCCAGGACTAGCACCTGCTCTCCCCTCTCCCCGGTAAGGTGTGTTAGCGAGGGACAGAGCGATTTCAACGATGCCAAGTTCACCTTCTGGCTTCACACCTTATGATTGAGGAATTGGGGAAAATATTTCAGATATTCACGTCCCAGATCCCCGTCTGTAAAAACGGTGCTAGTAAAATACCTATTGCCTAAGATTCTTGTGATGACTAATAAGTTAACATAAGCGGAATGCACAGAAAGAAGCACATGGTTAGCTCTTGGAAAAGTCTCAGCCTTTATCCTAATGACACTCATTTCCTACTCCTGACCCCACGTCCCCTCCTCAAGGCAGCACATCAGCCCCTGCAGAGTGAGACCACTTGTCGCTCACAGCCCCGGGGACCTGGGACGGGGGACCTCCTGATCAGTAAGCACCACTCTCCTCTTTTGCCTTTTATGACCTGAGCAGCTGCCGAGCAGGGAGATGAGCAGAGTGGCCATTAGCAGCAAGCTCTGTCTTCTCGGATAATGCCATCCCAATTAGCAGTGAGAAGACGTTATTCAACATAAACACTTTCCCGTCTAATTCGCTGTGTAAGTTGCACAACGGGAGAGCTTCTTCTGCCTTGAAAACCAGAGACCCGCCCCCAGGCAGCCGTCCTACCTCTCCTCGTGCCCCCATGCTGGGGAATTCATGGCTCCCAGACACTTGATGTCTTGAGCAGAATAACAATCTCCAGAACTAAGGAAAATAAAGCACTTACTTCCGCTGGTGTTTGGGGATACTTTTTTTATTTTATTTCTAATGTGTTTACAAGGCACCTCTCTTTTATAGACTCTCTGATACGCTCGTTGTGGAAATGCTGTCATAAAAGTGAATTGTGCTTGCTGTAAATTGTTTTACGGCAAAGTTAGAAACCACACATTTAAAAACGGGCTTCCCGATCTGAGGGACCCACCCAAATTTCAGGATCTCCCCTCTCGGAACGTATGACCTGTGGTGAAATCAGATTACAACAAAGGGTAATGGTGTCCCTGTTCAGTTCTCTTGATAAAGGGGACACATGAGTCTGATATCTAAATGGGCCACCCTGAGAGCTGGTCCTACCCACACCTCATACCTCTATCACCTGACCCTCTGCAACTGTCTTTTTCTCTCTCTGCGTGTGTGATTCTATCTATATATATATTTTTTAGAGCAAGCAAAGCATATGTAAAGGGTGAGAATCAGCTGAATTCTGATTCACAATTTGAATTTCAAGACATTTCCTTCAATGTCATGCCCCACCCTCGACTAACAATGTAACCATGTCTAAATGGTCACTTTCTTTGCTTTGGAGCATAATATTTACCATCCGCAAAGTGGGACTGTGAACTCTTGACTCAAGTCCAGTGTTTTCTCAAGGAAGATGTACGGCATCATTTGCTAACCGCAGAGGAGGATGGTGGGAGGGGGGGTGGGCGGGCACATTTCATCCTGGGATTTATTCCAGTCCCCATCCCCTGCCTCTCTCCTAAACATGCCACCAGAGCCACAGATCTGCAAATGCAGTGAGAGCCGGGCTGGCTAGGGTACAATAATCCAAAGGGCGGCTGAAACTTGAGGGAGGATTCAGACTCCGGTCATGAAGACTCTATTCCTGCTACTTGAAAAGGCAAAACAAGACAACCACCAACATAGACCACAAAAAGTTCTCTCTCTTAACATTCATAGAAATGACAAGAATGTAGCAATTGTTTTTCAAATAAGCCCTGCTCTGCCCCAATTCTCCACATTTTTGAGTGTCATGGATCTGTCTGGTTTCCTCTTAGAAATGGCTGAAAATATTTATTGCTGCATAAATTAAGAGATGAATGTTATCAAACAGAAAGGACAAGAAAGACATTGTGTGACCCAGAACACAGAAACGACAACCACGAGAGAAACAGCACAATAAGAAATCACACACACACACACACACACACACACACACAAAGTATCATTTATTTTCTAAATGTTGTGAAAGAAAACGTTAGCTATAACAACATGATTGTGTGGTTGAGCAAAGAAACATTTCCTTCATCTGAAACTCCAGCTACAGGAAAGATTACGGACAATTCAATGATTTCCAAATCTTATTATAACCAAGGGAACTTTCTAAAAAAATATATCATTTCTAGAACACTGCCTCAGACCAACTAAATTAGACCATCCAGGGGACAAGGTCATGGAATTTCCATTAAAATTTTTACAAAAGGATTTTCAGGTGGTTGCTATTCAGACATCCTAGTCTAGGTGATAGGACATGATTTTCTGAAATAGAGGACCTGTCAGATTTTTGTTTCCATTGTATGACCAGAGCCAGGGGATGTGTCCCTCTGAAACTATTCAATTTTTATATTTTGTAGAAGAAAAAGATAACGCTGCTGCTTGCCAATAAGTCACAGTGTGTGAAGTCTTAACTGCAAAGAGCTATATGCAAAGAGCTATTTTTTAAAGCGCACTATTGTTATATGATGGGGAAGAGAAACGCAAAAATGCACAAAATTAAGAGGTAGCCCAATTAATTGTTCCTTATCCGAGGCCATGAGAACCGCCTTTGTGTTCCAAGAAGGAATGGGCAAAAGAAAGTGAAGAGAGAAGAAAACTGTCATGGAATGGGTGACTCTACTACTTAAGGGATCATGTGTTTAGTTTGTTTAATTCCAGTTTGCTCTTTTAATTTCATAGCTGTTGTGAGTAACACTCATTTTCACTTCCACCCCAACAAACACGTCCAGTCGGCAGTTCCACATCCTTCCTGGAGCCCCCTCGGGATTTATTCCCTCACACCCTATCACTTCCAACCATCTCCTTGACTTCTAGTCAGGGTGTTCCACATCTCTGGAATGTTCTTTCCTTCTGGGGTTCAGACTTTCCATAATGTGAGGCATGGCTGCCCAATGCCCTTTCGTCTACTTCTGTAGACCCCTTAGAATCATTAAGCATTGCTCAGGGCTCTTTCAACTTCTTATTCCAGAGAGTTTTTTTTTTTTTTTTCACTCTACATCAATATTCTCCTCCAACATTTATGGTCCTCAAAGTCACAAAGCACGTCTCTTCCTGGCCGCCACTCCGCATCTAGGAATCCCAACTAGCAGAGCTGATGCAACAGGAAACCGTGGTGTAACTTCAGCCTGGTTCATACACAATCCTCCCTCCTCTTCTCTCCCCAGTCCTGGGGGAGCCTTCCCTCCCCCTTTCCAGCCGGCATTCTCATCCCGATGGCGAATTACTACAATCCCACACTGCCCACCGTGGAGCTCTGTCTTGTTGTCTCTTCTAGACGCTGACCCCACAAATCTTCCCTCCAAACCGGCCCGCCCTGCGTCCTACCCTAACAGGCCCTCGTTTGATGACTGGCTGACTAATCGCACAACTGTCGGCGGACACAGATTCACGTCTGAGAGGAAGGGGTCGTCGCAGCTGCATATTTTACAAGTTCCTACTTTGTGCTAGATCCCAGGCTATGCTTTATGTAATAAGAAGAACTAATACTGATTTGCCATACGCTACGTGCCCCACTGCGTGTATCGAGCTCATTTGGTCTTTACGAAGGATGGAGTGAGGCGGGTGTCGTCATTACCATCCTGCTTGCTCAGAAAGGAATGCAAGACCCAGACAGGAGGGCGACTTCCTAAGGATCACGTCTCCAGGTGTCTACAGAGACGGGAGCCAAGCCCAGGCCGGCTTCCTCCCTTTGTTGACGTCATTCCCTTTTCCTAGCTTATTTGTGTTAATCTTCTCAACATCCCTGGAGTGGGTGCCGTCCAATTCATGCATGGCGAAACTGACACCCAAGGAGGTAAATAGTGTGAGCCACCTGCCGAGGGAACAGCAGTTCCGGGTATGGATCCATCTGGTTTTCAAACCCTCAGTCTCTACAATGCATCGCAAGGGTCCTGCAAGGCCTCAAGGCCACTTACACAGTCACGTGAAAACTCGAACTGGCCCGGCGACAGCACCCAGGGTCGCATACCTGGTGACGGTAGTAGGTGGTGCTTAGACTCGGAATTAACTAGCATGGGCTATCACAGTGTCAAAGGTGCTCCCTTTCCTATTTTCTTTCAATCCGTCTGATTATGATGACAAGAAAAAGGCCTTTCTTGGGTTCTGGGGTTCTTTAATGCCTCACTGATCTTGCCAACCTGCCTCATTTAATAGATACAGAAGCCCCCAGCCCTAGGTGGGCACAGGCACCATGTCTGTACGCTCCATCCTAGGTGGGCACAGGCACGTGTCTGTACACTCCATCTGTACACACAGCATACAGGGAGAATTCAAACATACATTGGTTTCTTGGTTTTTAGTTAATCTTTCATTTATGGAAAAATCAGACTAGGAGTCTATGTATAGTAGTGACAGGCCATTTAGTTTAAATAAATTGATTAAAAGTGCAAAAAAAAAGAGAACACACGAAGTATCTAACAATACAGGTGGGTGGTCCCAGTATGTAGCAAGATCTTGAAAGTGAATCCATGAACATTTAGAAATACGGTATTTATTGGTTTAGGGCAGGAATCACATCTTATTCATTTTTGTATTTTTGGTAGTGACATAAACGATGGCGAATGCCGTCCCTTTTATTCATGTCTGCAAGTCCGGGGCAAGTCAGCACCCTAGTATCTAATAGGTGCTCAAAAATGAGTCTAACTTATTAATTAACTAACTTGCGTTGCTGTGAACATCTTTGCACAGCAGCATTCTGGGGGAAAAATGCTCCTCCTAGTGGCTCCTTTAACTTTGGATGGGAAGCATCCGTGGACACTTTGCTTCCCTCTCTGCTTCGTTAGTGGACTCAGTGGCCGCTCTCCCTCCTGGAGGACCTGCCAAGGGGCATTACTTATCATTACGTCCTCTAACACGGGACAGCCACTTTCTTTTGCAAGAAGTCCTGTGCATAAGTGACTACAGAGAGAGACACAGATGTGAAAAAAAAAAAAAAAATTCAGGATGTCCCTTGCAGAAGTGGGATGGGCCAGCCGGTGAGAACACGCATGGCCTGTGTTTGGGCTGGAAATCTGGACATCCGGGCTTCCTGGGAATGTTGTGAAGTCAGGGGCAGGGGCCCGGGACCAACCCCGTGCATCCTCCTCCTCAGGCTGACCCCAGCCATTCAGGTGTCATCAATTCACTTGACAGACACTAATTGAAAGATGCTTTAAGCTTTGCAAGCAGCGTATGTGGGGGCGGAGGCAAATTTGACTCAGTCCCAGATCGCATGGGGCTGACAGACTTGTCGGGGGAGAGAACCATTTGCATTATGCATATAAAATTTCATATGGATTTAAATGAAAAGTTGAGCCGTGATGGTTTTCTTCCATTACTTCTCTTCCTCAGAGGGCTGGGGATATCAAAATGCAACTATTTTTCAACCTCAGTATTACTAAATGGATAATCTGTTAGAACAGCGTGGCTTCATTCTCACTCTGCAAATTCTGGACTCGAAAGGGCAGCACCTGCTGCTGGAAGCTATCCCTCGGTGTCCCCACGGACAGAAGACACAGGGATGGCTCTGTGTGCAACATCAAGGCCATGTTGGTGTCACTTGGTGCGTGGTCTCAGTTACAACGGTGACAGTGGGCATTAACTTATCTTTAGGAAGCTGTTGTCAGCTCTGAATTTGAGGGACATTGAAAATGGTGAATTGTTGACATATTAAGCCACGTCCTCTTTGGAGCAGTGCATACAGGGGACAGATTTGTTAACACAGGACATTGAAAAATGGAAAACCGACTCTGGTATACCCCACCCAGGGGCACCATGAGCCATGATGGAGGATGAGGTCACTGTCTGTGTAGACATGGAGCGATCTCCAGGAGGTATTAAGTGAAACCAGCAAGTACTCAGGATGCTACATTTTGTGTAAGACCAAGGGCTTAGGGATACATGGATGCATAGTTTCCTATTTGCTTTCACTTGCATAATATAACAAAGGGACTAAATATAAATTAATAGAAAGGGTTTCCTTTCGCATTAGAGGATACGGCGTGGAAATAGATGGGATAATAAGATTTTTCTATAGATATGTGTTGAGTTTACTTAGAATAAAAAAATTTAAATTAAGCCTTAAAGAAACTTCTTTTTTTTTTTTTAATCCTTTCTTCCTTCAGGCAACAGATCACATTCTTAAACACCGCAGTGTCAGGGCACAGAGAAAATTTACTTTCTTGGACTCCTTAAGATCAAACCAAATTACAATGAGTCTCTTCCTACTGCAGACAGATTGTGTTAACCTAATACCGTCATTAAAAGTTTCTCTTCAAGGAGAAAATGTCTCTTCAGTTGAAGTAACAAGCACATTTTTCTGAGGTTTGTTATTAGGATGCTTCTCCTGAGGCACACAGTTGCTGAATAACTCCAAGTGCTATGAAAATCCATCAGCCTATAATCTCTGTTTTATCTTGTCTCTTTCCCCAAGGCCCTGAAGATTATTTTGCCAGTGACACTCACCAATGCACCTTGTCTCAGGAGGAGCAGCTGTTCTTTCCTTCAGCCAAGCAGGTTGGCTCTGGGCTTCCTGTCCTCACAGGAAAAAAAAAAGAAAATTACTACTTAAAGACACACCAATAGTCTGAGCACAAATGAAAGGGCAGTTTAACCTGAGGGCTTGCGGCTGTTGATGGCAATATTATGAGTGTCAATGGAAAAGAAGCCAAACTCTGTAAAATAATTTGAAAGAGATTTATTCTGAGCCAAATTTGAGGACCATGACCCAGAGCCACGCCCAAGAAGCCTGGAGCAAGTGGACTCGCTGTGGCTGGGTCACAGTTTGGTTTCATACATTTCAGGGAGACAGGGGTTACAGGTAAAGTCATAAATCAATACGTGGGAGGCACGCATTGGTTTGGCCTGAAAAGGTGGTCCATCTTGAAACGGGGGCTTACAGGTTATAGGTGGGTTTAAAGATCCTTTGACTTGTAATTGGTGAAAGACATGAAACTTTGTCTAAAGGCTCAGAATGTTTTAACATAGGAACTGTTTATCAGAGACAAGCCACTGGACATATATTTGTTGTATAAATTGAGGACCTACAGGTGTGTCTCGCATACTCTTAGGCCTGTTAATGGGTTACAAAGCATGTCTCCAAAAGGGAGGGGGGCATGATGAGGCCTGTCTGACCTCCCTCCTTGTGGCAGGCAATTTAGTTTTAGGACATCCCCTTGGCCAAGAGGGGGTCCATTCAGTCAGCCAGTGGCGGGGGTGGGGTGGGACCTTAAGATTTTATTTTAGTTCACATGTGTTCTAACCGATAACTAAAAGGTTGGGTTACCATGCTCTTCCCAGCAGCTGATAGAACCTCAAGGGGTCTTGGTCAGGCTGGGGCTCATTTTTCCAACCAGAACCAGCACATCTTAGAATGATGATGCTAATAAAGGGAAATGCAAAGGAGACCACCCTCGCCCCCCATGCTGTCCACCAAACCCCTCCCCCCTGCAGTGCACGGCAGGAGCTGGGAAGCTGCTGCCCAGACAGGGCTTGTCTCACCCAGGCCCCTGCATCCAGGCTTGGGCATGAGAATGGAAAACAGGTGCCACGTTGGGACCAAGGGTTATAAAAAGTGTTCTGCCTCTCCCCTTTCCCATGCTCTCCTCCTCCTTTCTCCAGCTGTGTGTAGACACTGCTGAGATTCCAGGGAGATGGACCAGCTCAGGGTGACCAAAACCATACTTACATTTTAATGGAGTTACCTAACCTCTGTGGCCCTTTGCATGTTATTGTTTTTCTTGGCTTATCTACTCAGACTTTCATGATTGAAAACCTTATGTGCATAACATTTATTCTCACACTATATTTAAAGATGCATAAAAGGTTACCCTATGTTTGCCCAAAATTACTTTATTCCAACCATACAGAGAATCCTTTTTTAAAAAAAAAAAAATTTGGAACTGTCAGGCTTTGGGATAGATTCAAGTACTTTGGTAGGCAAAGTGCTCAGAGATGCACTGAAACATGGGTGTAATTATATTTATCCCCTTGAATCATAATTTTGCAAAATGGAAGTAGGAGTCTACCATTTTCATTATAATCTTTTGATTCAGCACTTGGAAGAGATCCCGGCAAAGGTTAGCTGTTTAATGTTTACACAGTTGTAAGCCCTCTGTTGAAAATCACATCATCTTCATGACCAAAGAAAGTATTTCAGGAAAATGTCATTTGTGTGTCTACATGGGGAGGAGAAGGAGGGAGCAAGCATCTCTTCATGTGAAGAAGACACAAAAATCAGCAATCAACTCAGCAAAAAATCACAAAACTGTAGCCAGGCATGGTGGCTCATACCTGTAATCCCAGTGCTTTGGGAGGCTGAGGCAGGAGACCTGTAATCCCAGTGCTTTGGGAGGCTGAGGCAGGAGACCTGTAATCCCAGTGCTTTGGGAGGCTGAGGCAGGAGACCTGTAATCCCAGTGCTTTGGGAGGCTGAGGCAGGAGACCTGCTTGAGACCAGGAGTTTGAGACCAACCTGGGCAAAAATGTGAGACCCCGTCTCTACAAAAAATTTAAAAATTGGCCAGGTGTGGTGATGCACACTTGTAGCCTTAGCTACTCGGGAGACTGAGGCAGGAGGATCGCTTGAGCCCAGGAGTTTGCAGCTGCAGTGAGCGGTTAATATAATCAGGCTATATACTCCAGCCTGGACAACAGAGCGAGACCCTAAGAATCACAAAACTGCCAGGTGCCTATATTCTCATTTTACAGATGAAGAAACTGAGGGTGGCAAGGTGACTGGCTCAAGGTCACATGCTACTTTTAGGGGTGCAGCATCAGGCTCGGCTGCTGGCATGGCTCCCACCTCCGTGAATGGCACCACCGCACAGCCCAATCTTGCAAACCATACACCTGTGGACCTTTCTTTTTTATTTACTCCAGTTTGCATCTGCATATCAGGTCTTCATGTCCATTAGGTTCCTTGACATCTCTATGTGAGTGGCTAAGAGGATCTCAAACTCAACAGGTCTAACTTCAAATTCATGACCTGCCCATCGTTTGCAGCCATGGCAACTCTCAACTCTGTAAGCCAGAAACGAGTATTTCTTTCTTAATCCCTTCTTCTCCCTCATCTCTCATATCTCTGATATCACTAATTCTCTTGATTTTTAGTCCTAAATCCCTCCTGGGCATGCCAGTTTCTCTCTCTCCACTCATATGTGCCCTACTTCTAGCCTCTATCATCTCTCACCTGGCCAATCCCAATTGACTTCTAATCTCTCCTCTTCCCATTTCTACAGTATAGCCAGAGAGCATTTTTATAAATGCAAGCTTAATTGTGTTTCTCCCTGGGTTGGGCACTGCAATGGTTTCCTCTATCAAGAAAGAGTTGTCTAATGTCCATTGTTTACACCTACCTACCTCTACAGGACCACCTCACACCCCCCTTCTGGTGTTCAGTGCTCCATGCTCATGTTTCCCTCCTTAGCACCCACAGTGAATGGTTCTTCCCACCCCAGGGCCTTCCGCTCTCAGTTCCTTCTGCCTAGAACAATATCTTTCTTTCCTCTTTTCCTTAATTTGCACACAGTTAAACATCTGACCCCAACTGTCTGTTGCTCAGAGATGTCCACATCCACCAAGTCTGATCTCTGCCATTACACATCACTCTAGTTCTTCTCAACGCTACTATCCACTCACCATCCTTCTCCTTCACTTTGCTGGAAGCCCTTGAAGACCTGGACCACTTGTTCATGGAAATCAGTATGGGACCTGGGACATAGAGGCTTTCTGGGATGGTGGTTGCTTTTGAAGCCCAGGAGAGAAGCCAGGACTCCAGAGTCCTAATCTCAAGTCCTTCCTATTGATACACCTTTCACACCTTTTGTGCACAAAAGAGTGGAGGAGCAGAGGTATAATTATTCAAAAATGAGGAAACTCATAGAACATCCATATTTGCCTTAGCAATGCATCCTGTAAAATGCATCCTGCAAAATTCGACCAGAGACTGTCAAGTATTATTGAACAGAAGGCAAACTATTTCCCCCAAAATAACCTTAAGGGAAAAAAATAAAGTTTTCTTATATTCAGGTCCTCACAAAGTCTCTCAGATGACATAGCAACTTTTCATTTACTTTAACTTGTGCACACAAAACAGGTAATGCTTGGGGAAGACATATAAATGTGAAACACTCTCACCCAAATCATTATTTCCACCCTGGGGATGTAGCTTCATAATTAAATTTTAAGCTAAAAAATAAAGTAACTGGAACCTGTTCGAAATAAAATCCTGTGCACCCATATGCTTCCATAAATGCGTGGACACATTTAACAGTGTTAGGTTTAGCCATTCTTCTGCACCAAAAGTGGCCAACAGGTGAGTCCATGGATTTATCTTGCCCGCAATTTTTTCATATATGCTAGGAAGAATATAAAAATTGAAAGAATATAAGCCAATGTATTTTTTTAATTGACGGCTTTCACTTAAGAATTTAAAATGTTAATTTCTCTCGAGAAAATAAAATCAGTGGAAACAGTAAATCAACAACCCCACATGGGTGTCAGCTGGTTGGGAATGAGCAATACAGTCTTGCTCAGCAGGGCCACTGTGCTGGTTGTTGGATGTCTTTTATCTTCTGGTTTCCTTCTTGTTCACACCCCCCTCAAGTGGAGAAGTAAAAGGAAACCATGCAGAAATATGATTTAGAATAAAAAAGTAAGGTCAACATAGTGCTTCATAAAAGTAAACAATATGTCTATAAGTTTAATGTACAGAAGTAAAAGCAAAGCGAGACAATCCTTTTCACACACACACATGCTACCTGCCGTGGCCCTGCAGGTATCTCTTTCTGTGATCTCTCCTTGATACTAGCTCACCTGGACTTGGCCAGTGGCCCAGACACCGAAGACCGTGAACACCTGGCCCTTCTCCTTCAGGCTCTTGTGATAAAGATATGTGAAAGAATTGGAAAAGCAAGACAGTATTTTAACATAGCTACAGGAGTGGTGCAGGTACTAAAATCTATGGGTCATCAAAATTGGTGGCAGCCTCTTCAGATTTAAAAAGATCCCATTCTTATTAGAAAATATTAGCAACAGAGCTGAAGAATTCTTCCAAAAACAAAATTGTTCACACTAAGATCGGAAGCACCTTGTTCATTTGTTGAGTTGAATATTGCACAGCTCCGGAAATTGTTAATTTTTAAGTCAGTAGGCTCTAGGATTCTTTTTAAGTGGACTTATAACAAGAAAGAAATACACATAAAGAGGGCAGGGAGAATCTTTTGCAGGGGCTGGGTAGATTGATGGCCGTGATTGTGGTGATGATTTCGGGGGTGTATACTTACTTATAAGCTCAACCAAGTGTATATATTAAATGTGTACAGCTTTTTGTATGTCAATCATACCTCAATAAAGTGGTTTAAAAATTACTTGGAGATTCAGTGTCTCCCCAGAATATTATCAGAGGCTACTTTAGAAAAAATGCACCCACCCTCCTCAGAAAAAGGTATTAAATGGTGGCAAAATGTGGCAGTTAATGATGCAATATAAAAGCATGGCATGTGTGTTTTGCTATTTTTGCACTTACACAGGTTTCCAGGAAACAGCCAAATAAAACCTAGTCCAGTCAATCAAACATCAAACGTTGGTGGGAGCTCCAAGGCATCCACGAACCTTTCATATCTTCACTAGCACACCCGCCCCCCCGACTGCCCCGTCTCTCCCTGCGCTGTTATTTAGAAAGGAAGAAGACAAATGACCAGCCACGTAAATCATGTGCTGTTGGAAAGGTCACACTAACAGAGCTGGTAACTGCCTTTTACGGCATGTTTGAAGGATTTAAAACCTCATTACTGTGTCCAGGATGGTAAAAGGAAAATGGTAACAGGAGCTTCAATAAGAATTGAAAACGCAGTAGCTGGCCATTTTCTCGTTACGTGGACAGCCTGTGCTGCTGACACAATGCTAAGACCAGATGCCATCGTTTCAGGTACTGTAGGGAGACTGTGGGCACCCCATTACAGAGACCATCACCCCCTCTCCGGAGCCCTGCACTGGAGGGGTTCAGCAGTAACCGGAGTGGACCAGATGCCAGGACCCAGACCTTGATCTTGCCAGCTGCCTCTGTGCTCATATAGAATGTATTTTTCCCTTTGGATAGATGCCCAGTAATGGGATTGCTGGATCAAATGGCAGTTCTACTTGTTTCTCTTTGAGGTATCTCCATGTTGCTTTCCACAGAGGTTGTACTAGTGTGCAGTCCCACCAGCAGTGTAGGAGTGTTCCTCTCTCTCTGCATCCACGCCAACATTTATTGTTTAGGGACTTTTGATAATTCTATGAATTTCTTTATATCTTCTTCTTCATACTGAAATAATTTCCTCTCTGATCTTCTTTTTTTTTTTTTGGTCTTTAAGTGTCCCAATAAATTTTTCTTCCATAGATGAGGAAACATTTCAAGATTTCTTTCTTCTCTCTCATCCACATTCTGCCAAAAAAAAAAAAAAATCATTTATTTTCAAGAATTTTTTTTGAAAATTCTCTCTCAATTAAAGTCTTTCAGTGGTCTTCCAGTGATAATATCAATAGGTAAAAACCCAAGGTCCTTGGCTTGACTGAAGTGGCCATCAAAATTAAGCCAATATACGTCCTTCCAATCTCACATCTTCACCCATTTCCTATTTTTTTTTCTTTCATTATCTACCTGGTTAACTCTTGTACCAAGCTCAAGACCAAGAGCGACCCTTCCCCAAGTCACCAAAATAGAGCTTAGGAACAACTTGTGGCTGTTTAATTTTTTGTTGTTATTGTACTCATCATCCTGTACTTACTGTGTCGGATTTATTTTGCAGAGTTTACTTTTCTTCCACATCTAAGTTCTCGAAGAAGATCAAAATATCTTAGAACAAGGTCTGTATTTTCAGCCATACCAGAGTCAGCCGATAAGTTTGGAAACAACGTCATCTTTAACTTGTTTCTCTGAACCAAAAGCATTTGCAGAAGGGATCTGTGTTGGTTGTTGCTGTTATTGTTGTTGTTGTTGTTGTTGATTTAGTTACTGGGCAATCCTCCTGTTTTCTTCCAGTGGTAAGCCACTATAATTAGGAATGGGCATGTGACCCAAGAAGGACTAAGAAGCCAATAATGCCCCTCGGTACACCCCCCCAATGCTATTATCTCCATAGCAAGAAGCCAATAAGGTCCCTCTGCACGCCCCACCCCCCAACGCCATTATCTCCATAGCAACAGGCCTGGGGGCTGGGCTGGTAACTCAGGCTGAGCCAGAGCTCTTCCCTGGGAAGTTTTGAACTGAAATGGATAGGAAGAAAATGTTTTCTTCTCTTATTACAAGGCTGTACAAATAGGAAGCTAAGTCTGTATCTGGCTTTGATCCCTGCTTAATGGAGAAGTTGCTCTGGAGAAATAAAACTCATTATTTCCAAAAAAAAAAAAAAAACCAAAAAACAAAAACAGAAGCAACATCTTTCTTTTGACATGGATCATTTTCTTGCAACTCTCGCCACGAAGGCTCTGATCGTTTGCAGTCTTCTTTAAGAGTGAATAAATTCCTTTTCGCTCATTTCATTTGGGAGGTGAGTTCGATTGACTTTGCCACTCACTACCAGGAAACTGGATTAAATTCGCTTTTACTTCTAATTATGAAGGCCATACCCTGAGGCTGAATGCTCAGCTTTCCCCACCGAGGCGAACAAATGTTGAAAGGAATAAATGTTGACACCATACAGCATCTATACCACAAAGGGGGAAGATTTGCTTCAAGTAAATTGATTTTTATTTGCACGCTGCCTACACTGGAGCAAATGTCAAATGCATCTCCTTCATCCTTTCATTTTTGTTCTTCTCCTTGTAATCGTTACAACCTCGTCTTTATAGTTAAATCTTGGAACTACAGGGCCCATTAGACCTGACTTTCTGATATAACTCTATTAAGGGTTCATGTTTTATTCAGACTGGAAATGTAGGCCTATTGATTTAACTTTAAATAGCACATTATTCGATTGGAGTAGATGTTTGCATTTCTGCAATTTGCAGGCTTTGTGTGTCTAACAGGCCTCGGTCACTCAACTCTTACAGTGTGGTGCAAATCCCTGGGTTTTTCAGTGCACAATTCAGAACACAAATAGACTCTCATTGATCGAACCTGAAAAGATGTCTTCTTTAACAAGGAAAGGCCTCCATCTGGTTTGTCGTCTGGTTGCTTCGTTTTCAGCAAAACAATAAAATGCATCTGCTCTACAAGGAGACTAACTCTATAAAGAGAATAGTTCTAATGCATCATGCAGTCCGACACATACGTGTTTGTTCTTCTCTAATACTTTCCAGGGGACCAAATTCTCCTTCTAGAGCTTTCATTGTCTAGAACATGCATGTTCACCATAGTCCTCCAGCCTTTGCTGTAATAAATTTTATTCTGCCAAATCATGGGGTTCCTCCCACTATCTACACACTACAAAGAGCCCTCCCCACGACGACTCCAATTAAAAATCTTTGAGATTCATTAAGTCTTTCATAAATTTTGTAGGTTATATCTTGTCCGGCAGTACACACCCAATAGAACCCATACCCTGAAGCACAGTCACTTCAAACCCAAGATCCATTTCTATTAACCCTCTCTGAGCCTTCATCTCCTTGTCCATAGCATTGAGATGATATTATTTGTTTACAAAGGGCCAGAATGACCTTTATGTAAATTATCCAACCTACAAGATAGTCTAGGAGAGTGCCAAGCACCTGGAAGGTATTGAACAAATCTGGGTCTCCATTCTCTCCTATTTTGATTTAAGGGAAGGGGAGGGGAGGGTGATCTAAAGAAAAGGGGAGGGAAGATTGGGAACTTTAAGTAATTCTTAATAAGCAAATTCAACAAATTTTCTTTTGGATTTAGTGCATTTCTGAATATGCAATATGGTTCTTACACTTTGCTACAGGAAACAGAAAGTGCTGGGTGTGCTACTGCTCTGTGATCCTAGGTGGGCAATAGGATGTTGCACAATTGTCATGGTCTATCTTTGCAACTACTTAATAGCATATATTCATATACCATGAGATGAGTCCTCCTTAAAGTTCTAAAAGTGTTCAGGGGGTCACAAGAATTTATCTGCGTGAGTTACTTGGGCCAGATACTACCACAATTTTTTGGCTTAGAGTAAACTGAAGCCAGAGATGCTAAGTGGTTCAATGATGACATGAAGCATCAAAGTAGCAAAGTGGAAGGTGAAAAGTCATCTCCTGATACTATGATCTATTGTTTGTTCCCCCTCATCCCTTTACAAATAAAATACATCCATATAAAAACAGTGTGTAACCATAAGGATGGTTCTTGTCATCTATTAATGGCTTAACAGTTGTCAGATCCTGTAACAGGTCTTTCTGATCTACTACCTTATTTTAGCTATCTTGTCTGCACAGTCAAAAATCTCTGTTTCAGACCCAACAAAGCAGGGCACAGTTCCTTCCGCCTCAGTTGTAGCTAGGGTAAAAGAACGGGGAAACGTAGCCAGGAAATGTGCAGATTTTCTTAGCATTATCATCACAACCCCAGCAGGCTTTCAGTGAGTATGGGCAATGCACAGCCCCCTCAGGTGGGTTTTCACACCTAGAGAAAACTTAGAAAATAGATAGCCAGTATGTGTTTGCACAAATGTACTCAGAAGAAAATAAATCAAGATTGTAACTCACCTATTCATTGAATGATAGACTCGAAAGATGTTAGACAGTATTTGATTTGTCGTTCTGTTCTTGGTAACATATTTACTGGAACATCATTAAGTTGGAAAATCCTTGGTTAGTAAGAATGGCTTCTGGCAAGCCGGAACATAAAAAATTGGCTTTATTGGGCAGCCCTTTGGGATCAATGCTTTAATTTGAAAAATAGAATGAAATCCTACAAGACCTGGAAAACTTGGCTTGAGAAAAGGTCCATAACATAAAGACACTTTGTTACTTATTTATTTATCTGGGAGAGAGGATCTTTGAGAAAGTTAACATGATCCTTCAGGGAGGAAGAGAAATTAAAATACACAAGCACTTTAGAATCTGTGTTATTTTCTTATCATTGCAGCTTAGTCCATAAGTGGTAGCGCCCATTTCAGTGGCAAATTAAATTCAAACAGCGGTTTAGAAGACGTAATTAGAAAAGAATACATAAAGATATGAGCATAAATGATCATTTCCTGCTAGCTGCCTGTCCACTTGACAATAGAACTGGAAGAGAGAATTTCTTTCTTGTTTAATGAGCGAGCTGTGTACATGTGAGCATTCTCCCTGCTTTATAATCCTGTCGTGTTCTCAGCTCAGCTATGATTTGTATTTCCTCCAGCTTCTAAAGGCAGAAATACCTTCTGAGCACCCAAATTATCTAAGTGATGTATGTCCATAAACAGCCATTAAAATACTAAATTCCTATAATGCTTTGGGAGCAACAACAGAGCTTCATCAGAAGCGTTCTCCCCCATATCTGCCTCTGTCGGTGAACAGCAAGAACTGCAGGATCTCCTCTGTGGTATTTAACATTTCTTTGTACGTTTCTTAGTTCCTATTAGAAGCAGATTTATATTCAGTCATTTGCAGTGTTTTAGGAAAACACTTAGAAAAAAAAGACAGGGCACTGTTTTATGTGTGATAGAATCTTTAAATCCAGATCTTGCTTAAAAGGAGTCGTTTTGTGTACAATTTAAGAGCGGAAAAAGAAAGAAAAGGATTCCTGAAATAAACAATCTCTCTGCTCAGTGGAAAGTTGGAGCACTCCCTATCCATGGTGGGTAAGAAAACGTGTTCTGAAGTTCAAACCCCACCTCTGTGCCTCACCACGGGGGTTCCCCGGGAAAAAAAATAAATTACTTAACTTCTCTATACATCATTTCCCCATCTTTAAAATAGAATTCATAATAGTCTCTACCTCACGGTGTTGCCGTGAGGATTAAGCAAGCTAAAATACAAAGCAAATATGAAATGCCCCCTCAGCATAAACCACCACTGCCGCTATGTCCAAAGGAGGCACTACGGTTTGGGTGCTTGACCTCTCCCAGCCTCATGTGGAAGTTTGCCCCCAGTGTTGGAGGTGGGGCCTCCTGGGAGGTGTTCGGGTCATGGGGGTGGAGCCTTCATGAACAGATTAATGCACCCCGCAGAGGGTGGGGGTGAGTGGATCTTCATTCTGTTAGTTCCTCGTGAGGGCTGGTTATTCAAAAGAGCCTGGCGCCCGCCGCCTTCTTCCTTCCTCTTTGGAGAAATGATTTTTCACCTTCCTCCGCGAGTGGAGGCAGCCAGGGGCCCTCGCCAGGTGCAGGTGTGGGAGCCGGGCTCCCTGTACAGCCTACAGATCCCCAAACCACAGAAACCGTTTTATAAATGACCCAGCCTTGGATATTTCCTTCTAGGGACACAAAACAGATGAAGACAGGGTGTCTCTGTGCCTCGCTGTACAAACAATTCCTCAGTGTGTGATGCCGGAGTCGAGATTAGAACTGAAGTCAACCTAACTCTGAAACCTTGTCCTCTTCCCATACCTAGGGGCACCATTTTCTGGGGTAAATGTGCTTCCTGAACAGAAAGCATGGAGCTCTTTAGAATCCGGGATCTCATCTGTGCCTGGGCCTGATTTAGACCCCCAACGCCCTGTATTAGAATTAATGCAATGAAAGAATGAGCTTTTCAGGAAAAGTGAGTATGTTTTGCATATGGGAGGAATATAAATAATTGTTGGCCAGAGGTCCCATTGAGTGTGGGCTGGATTTAGAGACTAGCTTGTCATTAACAGAATGAGTCAGAAGTTATAGTGTCATTGGGATTAGGAAATAAAAGTCATTCTCATTCTCTCTCTCTCTCTCTCTATGTATCTATCTCTATCTCTATCTCTCTCTCCCTCTCTCTCATCTTCTTTCTTCTCAATCCCTCGCATTGAAGAAGCCAGCTTCCATATCATAGGAACATTTAAGCGACTCTATGAAGAAGCCAATTAAGTAAAGAACTGGGTCCCCCTGGTAACGTCCAGCATAAAGGCAGCTGTGTGACTGAGCCACTTTAGATGTGGATCTCCTAGCCCCAGGAGAGACTTGCAGTGACTGTAGCTTTTGTGAACCTCTTAACTGCAACCTCATGACACACCCTGAGCCTGAAGCAGGCATTGAAGCAGCCAATGCCAGGTTCCTGACCCACAGAAATTCTATTTTAATATGTGCTTCTTTTTCTATGTTGCTAAGTTGTGGGGTGATTTGTTACACAACAGTAGATAACTGATACAATTAGACAATCTGTAGGTATGAATATCTGGTGGCCTAAAGGTTTCCTCCAACAGTTTGCAAAGGTTTCTGGTGATTTGCCAGGGTACCTACGCCACGGTAGGCTTTCTGTCAATACACGTTGATGGATTGTGTCCCTCCTAAGAGATTCCAGGTAATCATCATGGGGAACTTAATGGATAACTGTCATTCTTTGCCCATCCTGACTGCATGCCCTTATTTGCTGCTTTCACGGTTTTCCTGAGGATGAAGTCATTCAGGTTGAAATCTCACTCCCAGCTCCACATATGAACACGCAACTTGGGTCTAGCCAACTGGCATGTGTCACGTTATGGCCACAGTGTCACTGGTTCAGAAATGGGCACTAGACCCACATCTGCTCAATCAAAGGATTCTTAGTGACACGGCTGGGAATGGAGAGTCTTCTCTCTGTACTAGACACAGTATAGAAGCTGGAATGACATGAACCCTGAACCTGTCGGAGCCCACTGCACAGGAAGGGCCTGGCTGGGAATGAAGAATCCACAGTTGACATCAGTATTGAGAAACGGAGAGAAACCAAGTGCATGGGAGGCCTGTAATATAACCTCACAATAAACCTTAAAAGCCCTTTGCAGGCATGTGAGGCAACCCATTCCCTTTTCGGCTTAAGAAGATTTGATTTGCAGTTTCATCATTTGCAACCAAAAAAAGTTTAACGAATGTGGGGATGTGTGCTAGACCTGCCAGGACTCCCACCACCTGCCACACCTGTCCATGTCTTCCCTACCCAAATCTTCGATGCCGCGTTGAACTCATTTAAAGTAGCTCAAAGTATCTCTTTAGGGCATCCCATTGAGAAAACCTCTTACCCTGTCTATGAATCCAACCCTTTAGGACATTTTGGTCAGTGCTCTTTTTTTCTGGTTGCTTCGCGTTCGCCCAGGCTGTGCAGATGCTATTTCAAAGCCCCAGTTTTTTTTCTCTATTTTGGAGCCAGTTTGCTGCACACTTCCAAGCAAGCAGCAGGACAACTTTAAATTTCCATGTGACGGCTCATCCATCAGAAGACACGCCAGAAACGTCGCCGCCGTGAGGGCTCATGAGTCAGGTTCATACATACAGCGCTTCTCCGGGGCAAGGACAACTCGAGCATATTAACACTTTTTATTAGGTCTTTAGCATTTCATTACGGCCTGGTCCAGCCGAAGCCCGAGGCCTGGGCATGTAATTGCTGCAGAGATAAGTTAGAAGGGCACTCTCTCTGTGCCAGCACGAGTTTATTTATATTTCTTTCTCAAGAATGAGAAGAGTTAAGTGCCCGTTAATGATGCGTGACTTGCTTCCGGGGGCTTGGAATCCACAGGTTATGGACAAACAATATAATGATTAGCCCATAAAAGCATAAGCCCATCATTTCATCAGAAAGAGAGGCATGAAAAGATTACCACTCTGGAAATTCTTTTTTTTTTTTTTCATCCTTCCAGTGAAGACCTTCAAAGAAACTTGGCAACGAGAAGAACTCATGCCGTTCAGGTAATGGGGCTGAGAGCGACGGCATGTTGCAAATGTCGGAAAAGCTTGTTGTGCCCTTCAATTGGGGAGCAGCAGGAACGGGGCTTTGCTTCTGCTCCTAAGACGCCCCTTCCCATCGTGCCACGCACGGCCTCAGAGGACGGCAAGGTGGTAATGTGCAGGGGTGGGAGTGCAGGCTGGGACCAGCAGGTGGGCGGGAACCCGGCTCTAACACCTGCTAGCAGCATCACCTGGGTGCCTCTGATTCCTCATGTATAAAATGTGGGTAACAGTGTGAGGCAGGAATATAATAGGTCAATACTGCTAACATACCTTCACGGTGCTTGGCCAGTAATAAGTTGGCTACTAAGATCCATCATCGACATGCTAAACTACTAAGTGTAAGGTCCGGAGCCGAGAGGGAGACACACAAAGCCTCAGGTGCAGCAAAAATGCGGTGCATTTGAGCATCGGGGTGCAGATGGGTGGAGGCTGAAAAGAGCGTCCACACTCGGAAGGGGAGAGCGGTAGATTTTAGAGGAGGTTTGGATGGAAGTTCTGGGGAGTGTGAACTTTTTCTGAATGGTCACCAGTTCCTGCTGGCATCGCCACAACCGTCCATGCTCAAAGTTAAATTTACAACCTCCGGACTCTCCAGACTCCTGCGGCTACTGTTTCACGGGTCTTACGATCACTGTCTACATGTTCCATTAACCGCACTCCGCCCTAGATGTACTTTCTGGGCTCCCAACCTGAGCCAGCCTGGCGCTAAGATCCGAGATCAACATGCGCATTCCGTTTCTGTAGCTAGGGGCCATTCACGTCTCCAAGAGGCACCTGTGTGGAATTTACTCCTTCCTCCATCGAGCCAGACCTCAGGGAACAGGGAACGTGCTCGGGCCCTGGAGCGCAGGCACACACGGTGGACGAGACAGAGGCGGCCTTTGCTCTGATGCAGCTCGTACCAGAGCAGTGTCGGCCACGGTCCCCCACGAGCCCCAAAGCTGCCGCCGCCGCCTTTGTCCTCTGAGGCTGAGAGGAGGATGCTGGTCGAGACACAGGTGACTGCCAGTGTGTTCGAGGCACAAGTAACCGCCTGGTTCTGGGCCCAGAGGGGCGGGCGAGAGATTCCTTCTGTGGTCAGGAAAGAAGGCGACCGAGAACGAGAGATGTGGCGGCCACTGGACAGAGAATCGGAGACACGGAGAGCCGCGGCGGGACGGAAGGCGAGGAGACCGCCACGGAGGAGTCCGCACGACCCTGAGGAAGGCAGGGACACCGCAGAGAGGCAGGAGTGGAAGGAAGGGAGGACAGGAGAGGATAAAGAAGATTAGATTAAGCAGAGACAGCGAGCTGGAGATGGCCGCTCAGAGAAGGAGAATGAGCGTGGTTAGAAACAGAGGGAGGGAGGTAAAGAGAGACGGGCGCCGGAAAGAGGGACAGGGCAGACAGGGAGACGGGAACAGAGTGCAGGCAGGTGGGAACAGACAAAGAAGAGCACCTTACACAGATAGGCGGACAGCACAGACTGGCAGAGAAAGAGAGAGAGAGAGAGAGAGGTGCTTTGAGAAAGATAGAAAGAGACACACAGCAGAGGGAAATAAAGGAAAGGAAGGCACGTAACATGCAAGTTTACACTCGGGCGTGGGTCACCTGTGATCTCTGTCCTGTGCTTCTCACGGACGCAGTGTGGCCCCGCACGCACCCAGCTCAGTGGCGACTGAGGCTCTCCTCCTTCCTGCGCCCGAATCCGCCAGCCTGTCAGCAAGTTTCCGCCTCGCCTCAGCCGTGCCCTGGTGACAGCGCTCCTTTGCCACCGCCCGGAGAAATCTCACCCAGCTTGGACCTGAAATTAGAATCTAGCAGAACGTCAGGTTGCCACGGGACGAACCGGAGCACGGCAGCTGTTTAATTAGAACTCAAACGTGATGAGACGGCCCCGCGGAGAGGAAAACGCCAGAGGAGAAGCGTGAAACTGTCAGACGTGGAGCCTGAAATGAGGACTTTATCTGAACGCACATGGGTCCTCCCTCCCGCTGCGGTGGAAACCGGGAGCCGGCCGGTGCCACGGAGGTTCAGAGGGCTGGAGTCTGGGGCTGAGGTCTCCGTCCCTTGTGCCCCAGCCTCATCCCTGCCTCTCGGCTGTTCTGGGGGCTTCTTCAAGGAAAAGAACGGGTCTAAATTAATTTTGCATGCCCACGTGCAGTACAGAAACCCGAGACGGAGCGGGCACATCGAAACCAAACACAAACTAGCACAGGGGACTGTGATCTCTCATGGCCCCGATTGCCCAATATGTTAAGTACAGATGACGTGGAAAAGGGCAAAACATGCTACCTTTGTTTAACCCAGTGCCTGCCACAGTGACCCAGGGCTCAAGATCTAAGACGCATCTCAAAGGAGAATGTCTACTTAAGACAAACTTATGAAATGTCCTATAGGTAACATAAAGCAAAAAAATAAAAGAAAACAATATTTTTCAGGGAAGATTCACAGAGAACTCAGACCCCTTGCAACCCTCCAAATCAACCGAGTTTCTTTATTTTAGATAAAAAAAAAAAAATAACAAGCTGCAGAATTTTTTGAAAAAATATCTTTCTGGATATAAGTTAAATAGACTTCCATATTATAAATTATATATCTATTTCTTTCACAACAGATTCACCAAAAATACACACGTGATGATGTCAGGAGGAACCTGAGAGAACCCAAGTCCCAAAGAATCCGAGAGCATTCTCCCAACGTTTCATTTAAAACATAAAAATTACGAGACTAGTGGTGACTAGCATTTTTCCCCTTGATAAATTATTCACCAACTTTTCCTTCAAATAGGAAAGCAGAGGGTGGGGCGAGGTGGCTCACACCTATAATCCTAGCACTCTGAGAGGCCAAGGCGGGCAGATTGCTCAAGGTCAGGAGTTCGAAACTGGCCTGAGCAAGAGCGAGACCCCGTCTGGACTAAAAATAGAGAGAAATTAATTGGCCAACTAATATATATAGAAAAAATTAGCCAGGCATGGTGGCACATGCCTGTAGTTCCAGCTACTCAGGAGGCTGAGGCAGGAGGATCGCTTGAGCCCAGGAGTTTGAGGTTGCTGTGAGCGAGGCTGATGCCACGGCACTCTAGCCTGGGCAACAGAGTGAGACTCTGTCTCAAAAAAAAAAATAGGAAAGCAGAGGAATACTAATCTACTAAGACAGTTGAATGCATACATCAGAGGCTTTGCTAAATTATTATAATCTAAAGCAATCTTGATGTGACGTGTTTTTCTAACATCTACACGTCATATTTCAGGACAGGAACTCATATCAATGGAACTGTTTGCTGCAAAACTGTTTTCGTTTTCCTGTATCACATCAAATCCAACTCCATCATTTCTTTACCAAGTCTTAGAGCTGCATTGCACGGTGAACCTTTCTACAGCGTTGAAAATGCTCTATGATCTCCGCTGATCAAGGCAGAGACTGTGTCTATTGAGCCCTTGACATAAGGCAACTGAGCATCGGAATTGTGAAGTTATTGAAATTTAAATAACCACATGTGGCTAGTGGCTATCATCCCGGACATTCTAGTCTTACATGGGTAGATTTATTTCCCAAGACTACTTAAAACAACATTGGAAATGAACAGTCCCTGACATTGACTTCCTCACAAAAATACACACACAAAAATTGCGTCACCTACGTTATTGGAAGGAAGAAACAATCTTTCTCATCCTTTAAGAATTTCCTTCTTAATAGGATGCTTAAAAATCAACCATTCAGCTGGGCACCGTGGCTCATGCCTGTGCTCCTAGCATTTTTGGAAGCCAAGGGTGGAGGATCGCTTGAGACCAGGAGCTCAATACCAGCCTGAGCAAGAGCAAAACCCCGTCTCTTACCAAAAAAACACAAAAAATAGAAAAATTAGTTGGGTGTGGTGGCGCACCTGTAGTCCCAGCTACTTGGGAGGCTGAGGCAGGAGGATCGCTTGAGCCCAGGAATTTGAGGTTGCAGTGAGCTATGGTGATGCCACTGCACTCCAGCCTGGGTGACAGAATGAGATCCTGTCTCAAAATACATATAGATAGATAGATAGATCATTTTAATTTAGCAATTTCCAAGAAGATGCCCCTTTTTAAACAATCACACTGCTTGTTTCCATGCTCGAGTGGTCACTTCCTAAAAGCGTGTGAGGCCGGGTGCACGGCAGCCGTGTGGGCCTCATCTGGAGAAGGAACGTGAGAAGAGTTGTGGCCACACAGGATTAAGGTGCCTGGAGCGTTTGGCGGTATCTGTCAAGTGCGCTGCGCAGGGACACAAACTCCAACAAACTCCGTCTGAAAGAGGAACCCCAGGCAAGCAATTTCCGTTATTGGATTTGAGCTGATCCTCTTACTGGACGGGGAAAAAGAAAAAAAACACCACGCCCGCCCCCCCTCGATACTCCCAGATTTTAGGACGTGCGTCTGCTACTAGCGCGGGCGAAGCGAAGAGGCCTGGAAACCAGACTCAGCGGTTGAGACCATGCAGTTGTCAGGGCGGCCGGCACCCAGGGCCGAGCTGACCTCAGGTCACGGCGGAATCCGGAGATCGTTTTCAGCAGCAGCCCAGGACGTGCTGCACGCTGGCGCGTCTTGAAACACCGTAAACAGAGGCAGAGTGACCTAACCCAGCAGGCAAGATCGTGGCACAGGGGACTTCCTTTCCAGGAGTCCCGAGAAAATTGCTCCCCCCGTCCCTGTTACTTACATTCTTCTGATTGGAGCTGACGCCGCCCAGCTCACAGGCGCTGCCTGGTGCAGGCCTGCAGCCAGTCCGCGCCCGGCGCGCCTCTGCCCCTTGCAACAGGTTCACGCGGGCATAGCTGCCACTCTCTTCACTCTGCAGGTGACGGGGCACACGTCACAGAAGCTGGTTGTCTTCTTCAAGGTCATAACAGAACACAGTGGCAGGAACAGCCTTCGAACTAAAGTCTGGAGGCTCCAAATTACATTCAGCGGTTCATCCCAGGAACTAACCACAGTAGAATTAGCAGTGTCTGTGACTTCGTCACCAGTAGAAGTTATAGATACTGTCATATCCTCCTACAGTTATGGCAGATGTTTTAAAATGCCAAATGTAAATTCGCTATTTTGAAATGATAGTTGCTATTGGAGGTACTGCTAGATCTTGTCCCTAATACAGTAATAAAGAAGTGTATGCTATTCCTGTTTCACAGACTGGGGTAAATATATCTCAGCATAACTCATCTCCTTTGTAATGCTACTTCTTTTACGTTATGCATGCAGAAGCAATAATGTGAGGAAGGTCTACAGGCTTTATCGGACTGCCAGAAGATGGTGATGGTGATAACATGTTCCAGCCCAGAAGTGACACGGTTGACTTCTGGTCACAGCTCAATGGCCGGTTACATTGGTTCTATCCAACAGGAGCTGTGTGCCTGAGAAGATGGAATTATTTGCAAACAGCGCTAATGACTTTCACAGGGGGTTTCTATTATTAGCTCTATTTTAGGATGGGGAAACCAACCCCACCCGCCCCCCCCAGAGAGCTAAGACGATTTTCCTGGAATCACCCAGCAAAGAGCATGAGAGCCAGGCTCAGATCTGGACAGCAGACACCAGGGACTGGCCGCTTAGCTGCTAGGCACTTTCTGCTCAGGCCAGAAGCTGGGCTTCCCCAAGCGGTCGATGTTCTTGGTGGCTAAAGTCCAGCAGGCCTTCCAACCGAGGTCTCACCTTCGCAAAGCTCATCATCAACTTTAGTGTGTGCATTTTACCTCTGAAGCATGGTGTGTACCCACAGCTACAGAGACAGCCCGACAGAGCTGGAACAAGAACATGGTCACTGCACAGGGATGCCCTTGGGTGTCATCACCAGGGACCAGCTGCACGTCTGCCGAAGTGAGAATCTAAAATATTTAAAAGCTGAGTTAGCTGTAAACACACAATATAGACACACTGGTTCAAGGGAGTGAAATATCAGCCTAAGGCTTTTTGAAATCATAGATTTTATTGAAACCAACAGTCATTTTTCACAAGAACAGTTGTTTTGTATGTGCATTAAAAGAGTCAACATGTTAAATGTAAATACATAAATGATACCACAGATTTTGGTAGCTCTGTTGTGAGTTCCTTATTTTTTTTTTTTTTTTTTTTTTTTTTTAGTATTTCTGAAGATTTAAAAAAAAGAAATGGAAATGGCTCAAGCATTTTGGCTGTGCTGCTAGGCGCTGGTTTCCTCTGCAAGGCTACAACTCCATAGAGAACCCCCTTCCCTCTGCCTGGTGACTCCTTGCCACAAAACACCCCCAAACTGGGTTTCCTGCAGCCTGAGAGGTGAACACTTTACCCTCAGACGATTTGACAAAGCCGATTTCATCAGGACGGGTCAGAAATAGAAACTCATTATTTCAAGGAGGGACGCAGTAGCCTCTAGACAAGCTGTCTTAGAGAAGATTGGGTTTTTCTTCTGAAATCTATCCCTTTAGGTTTTAATATAGAAAAATGGAAGCAGGACTTCAAATGCTTTCTTTAGAACAATTTGTAAGATGACAGAGACGGATGCTAGGTGCCATTCCCAGAAATTGGGCCCGGTGAGAACTCAGGCGCTCTGTCTGCTCCTAAGGAGCCACGTGGTTTTGTAGGGATGTCTCTTCTCCGTGCGAGGTTTTCTCCCATGCTAAATTATGGGCAGAACAGCAATTGCCACTAGGGATTGCCCAGGCGGGTATTCAAGCAAAGTCTGGGAGTCCAGCAATCCCATTACTGGGCATCTTCCCAAAAGATCCAATGACACTCTACAAAAAAGACACCTGCACTCGAATGTTTATAGCAGCACAATTCATAATCGCAAGGCTGTGGAAACAACCCAAGTGCCCATCAATTCATGAGTGGATTAATTAAATGTGGTATATGTATACCATGGAGTACTGTTCAGCTCTAAGAAACAACAGTGATCTAGCACATCTTGTATTTTCCTGGGTAGAGCTGGAACCCATACTACTAAGTGAAGTATCCCAAGAATGGAAAAACAAGCACCACATATACTCACCAGCAAACTGGTATTAACTGAGAAGCACCTAAGTGGACACATAGGAACTACAGTAATTGGTGGGAGTGGGGGGAGGTTGCAGGTATATACATACATGAGTGAGATGTGCACCATCTGGGGGATGGTCACGCTGGAAGCTCAGACTTGTGGAGGAACACGGGGGGAGGGGGCAAGGGCATTATTTGAAACCTTAAAATTTGTACCCCCATAATATGCTGAAATAAAAAATAAAAGTCTGGGAGTCCCCAGATCCCAGCTGGGCGGGGAGGGGTGCAGTTAGCACACAGCCTTCCCACTGGGTGTCCCTTGAGCTCCGCCTCTGCTGTCAAGAGTCCCCTCACCTGAGGTCACCCCCTTCCCAGGACAGCGGTCCTGGTGCCAGAGTGAGATGAGATGTAAAGGCCCATTTTGAGGTCTATAGGAGAAGAAAAAAAACAGCAAGTCCACAGGAGGAGATTAAGTCAGCGAGGTTAATAAAAAAATAATTGAGAGACAGAGTCGCGCCCTGGATGAGAAGTGAAAAATGATGTTCGAAGAAGGATCAAGTTATCAGCTCTATCAAATATTGCTGATCATTTGATTAAGAAGATGGTCGTTTCTTCCCTACCCATCTCGCCGGTGAGAATTGAAGAAGAACACGCACAACAAGGCACTCAGTAAGCCACGAACCACTGTCATAACGCACAGTGACGTTATTAACTGGGTGCCTGTGCTGTTTTACCTGAGATCAAAAGCCTGCTGTTAAACTCTGCCCTTGTGATAAAAGATCACAGGCTGAAACACAGAAACAGAGGTCCCTGGGAGGGATGTAGACAAACGGCAGAATGAGAAATCGCTAAGAAAAACGGAAGCCGTCGGCCGTTTCAGGTGCAGAGCGGTGGCTGGAATTAACGCCGGGCGCGGGAAGTCGGGCGTTGCCCGCGGAGAGGCCGGAACGTTCCGGGCGATGCGGAGAGGAAGGCGTTCTTCAAAGAGCACGCACAGTGTCATTAGCATCAAACCGGAACCTCCTGGCCACATCTGCACGGAGGCCAGATGAACCTCCCACGCACAGACCCTGGTGGCTCCGGCGGTACAGACGGCAGGGTTTAAAAACGTTGCCAGCACAGATGTTTCCAGAATTGGGCCATGCTTTGTTCCCTGAATATTGAGAGGCAGTGAGACCACAGTAGCATATTCATTATCAAAAGTTTGCAACAGGAAAAGTTTCACTCGGGGGCTTTTGAGTATCGGGGGCCATCAACTGAAGCGTTCAGTTCCGTAAGGCAGGGTTCTTGCTGCATGGCTAATGGGACACACTTACCTAGACCACCCAGAAACAGAGGCAGCTGTGACCCCACAGAAGGAAGAGCGGACTCAGGTCCCGGAGGCCCATGCTTTGATGCCAGCCAACCAGCCGGCAGGGGCATCAGGCGGACTTGCCAGTTTCTTCCTTCTGTGCCACTTTGGGCAAGATACCTGGCGTCCATGAGCCTCGGTTTCCTCGTCTCTAACACGTGGAGCACAGCACCTGTGTCATAGGTAACTGGATGATGGAAAGAGAGAATGCAAAATAATAAATACACAAAATAATAAATGATGGGTATGATAATGTTGTTTTTGCTGTCACTGTACCTTTACAGTTTATTTCATCTCACACCTGATTTTCGTCTTGCCACTTACTGAAATATGTGAACTGTCATCCATAAAATACAGGCAGAATTGCCTGTGTGCCATACCTTAAACCCAGAGTGTCTAACTCCGGTGCCCAAGCTCTCAACCACTCACTTAGCTACTGTTGGACTCAAAATATTAACCATGATCAGGGTAATGGCAAAAGGTGACTCCTCGCTTATAAACTAATCCATCATAGACTTTGCAAATCAACACTTGTGTATATTTATTGATTGATCAAGAGATGAGGAAGAGAAACCAAAATTTAAAGCTGAGCTCTTATCAATAAGAAGATGCTGAGACCATATCTTAGAACTATCAATAGGTGTCAGTGGTGAGGAGGGCTCAATCTACACACAACATTTGGATCATGTGTACGTAAAGCAAGCCACACGACTGTTTCCCTAAGGATCAGGTTCACCTGCACAAAACCGAGGCTTAAACAAGACAGAAATGCCTTCCTCTCTCATACTAAGAAATCCCGGAGGAGGAAATGCAAAGCTGATGTGTCATCTCTGTGGGCCCTTTGATCTTTTTGCTCTGCCACTCCGTCAACACAGCTTCCATTACCAAGGTCACTTCACGGTCCAAGACAGATGTCAGCGCTCCAATCACCTCATCTTAGTCAAAAGCAGCAAAAAGAAGAAAGAGAGGGGGGAGAAAAAAGAGTCCTGTCTCCAAGCTGAGGCATCTCCCTTAATGTGCTCCTTACAGAAGCTCAACACACCACGTCCACTTACGTCTCACTGTTCGTGGCTTGGTCACGTGGCCTGCTCAGCTGCAAGAGAGGACGGGGAACGCAGACGTTTAGCTGGACTCATCGCTGACCCATGGGAAATTCTGTTATGAGAGAGGAAAGGAAAAACGGGTATCGCACAGGGAACCAGAAGTCTGCTGCGTCCTATAAAAATGCACAGAGCTTGCTACTACTGTCTTGCATGCTGGCATTTCTCAACCTGGATTGGAACATTATTTTTTATCTGCCTGCTCCTCGACTTTTCACTGGAGAGTGTCAAGAACAAGGACCATGTCTCATTCCGGCTTATTTTCCTGAATGCCCACCACGGTGCCTGCCATGTAGGAGGCATATTACCCACAATCGCTAAGAGCCTACCATACTCTCACAATGGTGATGGCATTTTCGAGAAGAAGGGGTCTCTAGAGGTAAAGCTTTAGTCCATGACTTCGCCACTTCCCTTTGAGGAGCAGGAATTTTAGAAGACCAAGGCCACCACTCACCCCTTCCCCTAGCAACCCAGCAAGTCACGAACCATACCAAATTGAGTTTTGAGATCCAAAGAAGACACAAGATGCTCTCAACCTATAGTTGCCTTTGAACAAATACAGACTGTCCACTGCATGCCAATAATTCATCCAGATTCTGTGAATAGAGAATTATAAAGTCACACAAGATCTAGGTGATCAAATAAATATCTAACACAATCATTTTGAAGCATGTGGAGTAGTATAAAGGGCAGGAAAAAAGTTGGATGTCACAGAGAATGGCTACAGATAGATATAGAAGAATAAAGACTGTTCTCTGACTCTCCGTGTGCCGCTCGGTTCTTTCCCCGGTCAAGAGCTGTAACACTAGCTGTACACTCGCCGTAAGAAACAGAGGGCACACACCTGGTCCATGGGAGGCATCTTCCCACCCCCAGCTGGCTGCAGCCAGGGTTGCCAGATCTTCAAATAGGTCAAGTCAGAAATCCCAATGCCAAGTAAAATTCCTAAACTTAAATTCCGAAAATAAGTTTACAGGATGTAAATACGTTGTTGCATGGGCCAAATAAAACATACCTGTGAGATACATCTTCCTGAGAGTCTCAACTGCCCATGCCACCTGGTCGAGGCAGGCACTTAGCCCAGTGCTTAGTTCGGCAGCAGTGACACCTGCGCCTTCTCCCCTTTCCCGTGTGTGTTTCTGAACAGCAGGTGCTCTGACGTGCAACCCTGAGGCAGGCAGCGCCGTCCGCATCTGCAGATGGGAATACTGAGGCGTGGGGAGATTGAGAGGCTTGCCCAGCGCTCACAGTCTATAAATGGCAAAGCGAGGGATTGGAAACTAGGTTTCCCTGAATCCAGACGCGATATTCTCACCTGCTCTTCTACATGCTTCTCCTGTCCTCCAGCACATCTGCTCTTCATCTCTCCTGCTCAGGGCCAGACTCCACCAAAGGGGCAACTGGACCAGATGCCTCCACCTAGTTCTGAGCAGCGTCGGCTTCCTCACCTGCCTCCCTCTGCCTTTGGCGCAAGGAAACAGCCAGTGACAAAACGACAGCCTGCAGCAGCTTCCACTGGCAACGTGCCTGCTAAGTATTAAGTAGAAGCTGTTGTTTCCCCCACAGACACTTCTGTTTGGGTTTGTATACATTCATGCACCACATTACAGAAATCACATTTAATTAAGCAGAGTGAGCAGACTCAAGGCATACCAAGTGCCTGCGATGTCCCATGTCCCATCCTCACCTGCCTTCCTGCTGCAGCTGCCCAGCAAGGCACTGGCCAGGGCAGATCATCAAAGCATTTAGTCCATTTTTTTCCCCACTGATTTCTGGTTTACAAGCCTGAATAAATACTTAACTGGAAGCCGCCAGGTGCAGATTAACCAGCGGCCACAACATGCTGTGGCCTTGGAAGGACCTGGGGCAGGTTTTCTCCACCAAGGTGCTGTTGACCTTGGGTGCCAGGTGAGTCACTGGTGGCAGCTGTCCTCCGCATCATGAGATATTCACTCATGGGGTACCACGAGTGACAGGGATCACCAGCTTTCTCCAGAAAAAGTCAGAGCTCATAGGACCTTAGAAGCACTAGTAATCACCAGGTATTATTTAAAATGCCACGAGAACAAAGAAAGAGATTAAATGCAAGTCCCAAAGGAAATGCACACACACATACACATTTACCTACAAACACACACACACACACACACACACACACACGCATTCAGGACAGAGGACACAAGTGAGCTCTTTAAAAGCTTCAGTTCACAGTACATGTCCTGAGTAGCCCCCAAGAGCAAGGACGCTGGGGTTATGCAGACAACTAAACAGTGCTTGAGGATTTAGTGAGGGAGTTATGATTGGCTCCCAAGTGGTATGGCACGCAGAATGCCATTTGGTTCAAAAATCAAATCAGAATGTTTATAATGTTCAGTTAACCTGCGGTCTTTCCAGCACTTCTCATCTGGGCAGAAATCCGAAGGAAAGGATTTTCTGGCTCTTGTAAACACAAGGTGTGTAAATATCCCTAAGTGAGGAGCTCTCCTTCGAAAGAAATTAAACGCTCCATCTCCAATTAATGAAAATCCAATAAATTGGTCGTATCTCCTCCTCGGCTCACTGTATTAATTACAAAAGCCTCAAACTCTTCCTTATAGAATGAGATTTCTCAGTCTAGGCACTGATGAACTTCTAGGCCAGATCATTTTTTTTTTTTGTAAGGGGAGCTGCTCTACCCATGGTGGGGGGCTTAGCAGTTTTCCTGACCTCTACTCACTCGATACCAGAAACAGCCCAGGGTGACAACCAAAAATGTTTCTAGACATTGCACAGTGTGCCCTTGGGGACAAAGTGCCCCCCAATTGAAAGCCACTGGTCTAGGGTAATTATTCTGAAGTCATTAGATCTGACCATAGAGTAGAAATAATTACATGGAAGTGATTTCTCTCACTTCCCTTTTACGGGTTATATCCACGAGAGCCCTCTCGAAATACTGTATGTGGACTTGTGCCCACGTCCTCACCTGCCACAGCTTGATTAGGAAAGATTGCCTTGTGCTACCTGAGTAATTGTGAGCGAGATGCACGCCTGGAATGATGGCAAATAACGATACCAAGTGCTGCGTTTCCTTTTTGTCCCATAAGACTTGCTCCTGGGTCCAGTTATGAGACATAAAAAAAAAAAAAAGCAACGCAGGGTAGAGAAAGACCTGCGTGTTCGTTACCTGAGTAGCTGTTTCTCGGGCTCCAGGAGAGGGAGTGAGCACAGCAGCAGCAGCAGCAGCGCATATTCAGGCATGACAAGGATTCCAGGTAACGACGCGATGAAGACTACTCCCTAATGGCCCCAGAACAAAAGGTGACGTCCCTGCTGGTGGCGGAGCTGGCCAGACTCTGCCCACGCTGCACTAATGAGGCGCCATGGGTTATCTCGCGGCCACCAGGGAGACGACCTTTGCCACCGAGGGCAGCCCCCAGCTTCCCACCCGTTGGGGCCACAGGGAGGGTCAGAGTGCACCGGGGACAGCAGCCTGCCACGGCCTCGGGCCCCGTATCCCAGCAAAGAGTGAATTTCCACTTCAGTTCTGAATGCACGAGGTCGGAGCCCCCGGAGCCAGCGTCTAAGAACTCTGTCGCGTCCGAAAGCGAAAAGCACATGCCCTCCCTCTCTGATATTGGCTGACCGGCCCTCCCTAACGAGGGTGACAAGAGTCCGGAGAACACACTCTCTGAATATAGAATCAGAATGCGTGTTGTATAACAAACAAATAAATCTCCCCCAAAGAAGCCCAGAATATCCTGGCCTTGAGTTCCCTCCGAGACCACTCTGGTCACCTGACATTTTATCGGTGCCAACAAGAGTCACCGCCGAAGTCGTTTCTCAGCTGCAGGCTGAGAGAACTTTGACCTCGTGTCTCTTCGGGTGGCCAGCCGTTCTGTGCCCATCCCACACTCTTGCCGTTGTTGGTTTCCATGTGGGTGGACAAGTGAAAATAAAACGTAGAGGAACTGAATGACTTACTGTCAACTTTAACATGTTTATTTGCCTTTGCTCGTGCAGAATAGTGAGGGATCTCAACCCAAAAATGGTCAGGAGGGAGGGAAAGGTACAGGTGAAAGTCTCCAAATGGTGATGATGTATTTGGAGGAGTTTAAAGCCAACCACAGCATTCACCTTCCCAGGAGCTCAGCTAACCAGCCCGTGGTGCTCTGATGCCTTCTCGGCAAGGATGGGCTCAGAGTGTCGGGTCTGCACCTCAAAGTCAAGGAGCCTCTGCAAGCCTTGGACGTCAGCAGTGGTGAGTGGCCTCCCAAGACCCCTCTCTCCCCTAAGGAAATGAAGTCTCGGCACCCAGGACCCATCTGCTCTCACCTGGACCCTGAATGCTACCGTCTGAGCTCCTCCACCCCAGAATCTGCCAGGCTGGTTTTAAAATCACAGATATCCCATGCAGATGGCCTGATCTCGGTCATTTCTCTGTTGAAAAGTCATACCGTTTATCCCTGATACATGCTGGGAACATGCGTGAGATCCATCCCTGATACATGTTCAAAACGTGATTAAACAACCACCAGCCAAGACTCGCCATCAGCTTAACAGACTGATTAGAAGGGCAGGAGGGCAGTGGACTACACACCCAGCAAATGGGATCTGTTAAACGGCACTAGCTGGTCTATCTTCATTGTGGTTTTAGTGCGATGGTTTGTTCCACGACTGATACCTAATAATGCTACAGAGCGAAACGCCAAGTCTCAGCTCTTAATAGCTTCATTGAAATTACATTTGTATTTGTTGCCCTTCTAATTATTTTCTGAGCCATCTGACCAGGACGCTTCTTTATGTTGTGGTGGCACAGTTGTCTCCCTAACCACAGGGTTAATTAACTAACACACGCGGGTTCTTGAGAAGTCAAAATCACTGAGGCAGGGAAACTAGCGGTAGCCTTTCAGAGAAGGCCGTTATTTTCTTTCCAAGGTCACATTTTGAAAATAGTTTAGGAATTGCAAACTAGCCATTTAGAGCCTATTTTTCATTATGAGCACAGCCGCCAACGGACAGCACCGCGGGCAGACCCGCATTCCAAGGCGTCTTTCCGGATTCATATAAAAGCTCCCCGTTGGGATCATCGTAGGGAACTTCCCAGGGCTTCTCTGTTTAGTCTCGTTCCCGGTCAGCAGACAGTGCCCGGGCACCTGGAGACAGATGTCCTCTGCCTGAATCCAGGTACTGGGAATGAATCTGCTCTTCACTCGTTGTTCTATGTTTGAACGCCGGGCAGGCACGTCAGCTACCGCAGGGCGCAAATGTTGGCATCCGGGCGTTGGCGATTACGAAGAAAGCCGCCATAAACGTCCGTGTGCACGGTTTTGCGTGGCGCACATTTTCAACTTCTTTGAGTGCCTGGGCGTTTTAGTCCATGACCTATAATTATCTTTATCCACAAGCCACCAAGAGTCGGCTTTTCTGTCGCTCGTAATCGCAGGAGTCTGGACGTGCACAGTTACTTCCCAGGCTATGTGGAAGTGAGTCAGAAACCCCCTGGGGGTCCCCGCAAGTCACTACTAGCCTTCAGCCCTTCAGCCCCATCCTCTTGAAGAAGGGTGAAGGAGGTTTTTGCTCTCCGTATCACAGAATTGCTAAAAATCAGGGACCAGGCGGAAGAGAGCAACACGCTATGTTTTGGGCAGGCTGGATCACAGAGGCTGTGCCCGGCAGGGGGGTGTTAGACACGCCAACCCCCACTTCTGCGCCACCCTGCTCCTCTCGGGTTGCACAGGGGCGGGTCTCTGTCCCCCGCACAGCTCCGGGCACCGCTGGAGGGTCTGCACATTCGGACTGAGCCCTTTCATGCTACTTAGTGCTGCTTAATGATGACGAGACTTCACCAGGAGGCAGAGGTCAACACACCAGCCAGCCTCAAACCGCGGGTAGACTGGGGACACGGGGACAGAGGTTTCCGGGTTCAGTCCTTTCTCGCTAACAGCGAAAGCTTCCCCTCCCTTCGATGGAGCAAATATTTTTGGAGAGTCTACATGTGTCAGCACTATTCCAGGCATTATAAATAGGGAAGTGACGAAAACCAGATAAAAATAGAAAGACTACTATTAGGAAGCTTATAGTCTAGTTGGGGCGGGAGGAAAAACAAATAGCAAACAGGAGAAATGAAAAAAAGATGCACTGCTAGTGATAAAATAAACAAAACTTGGAAAGGGAAATAGGGAGTGTGTGGGAGGGTGCCATGGTAAACAAAGGACAGGCCACACCTGGGAGGCAACCCTGGAGTGGAAGTAAAGGGAGGAGACATGCAGGTATCTGAGGAGGAGCAGTGCAGGCAGAGGGGGTGGCAGGTGCAAAGGGCCTGGGGCGGAAGTGTGCCTGGAATACGTAAGGAACAGCAAGTCGGCCACGAAGTCTGTAGTGGAGTCTGCTGCAGCAGGCCAGGGGGTTGAAGGTAACTGATGAAGTCAGATACAATGGGGTGTGGAGAGTGGGGACAGATAAGCCTCTTAGGACTTTAGGAACCATTTATGGGACATTGGACCTTTGTCTGAGTGAGAAGAGAGGCATTGGGGCATTTAACAGAATGGATCTGGTTGGCGTATTGAGAATAGACTGTCGTGGGCAAAGGCAGAAGTTGAAGACCAGAGATGAGGACACTTCAGGGATCCAGGTCAGAGGTGACTGGGACTTGGGCCAGCAGTCACAGTGGAGGGGGAGAGGTAATTGGATCTTGGGTTAGCACTGGCAGGATTGATTGATGGGCTGCATGCTGGGATGAGAGAGGATTCCAGGGAGACTCCAAAGTCCTCATCTGAGCCACCAACGTGACCACTAGGAGATCTGTCTGAAGGTACTTCCAAAGCTCCTACCTCCAGACAGATTCTACCAGAGTTTAAGATTCAGTTCTGATGTACCAAGTCGAGGAGCACCTCTTTTTTTTTTCATCACTGGAACCCCAGCCCTTGCCCTGGCATACATTTGGTGATCAGATCAGCATCGCTTGTGCAACTTAATTTTTTTCAAACATGACAAAAATTGAAGGCTGTACCAGCACCAACCAAAGCCTCCGGCAGAGTATCTAAATCTGGCTTCTCACGAGACATCGGCTACTTTTCCTGTGCCCCCACCCTAAGTGAACACTGCGAGGGAGGTTCTCAACATGATTACTATTGGGGTAAGCGTAGTGACGCCAACGCCTTCTTCGTTTACTAATGAGGATGAGCCCACACAGGGGAATGCACACGGCTGGGGCCCCAGAGCAGGAAGCCCACTGCCCTCCTGTGCACACGGCACTCGTAGGCTTCCAAGCCAAGTGAAGAGCCATGTATTCTGACATCTAGTATATATCCACAGCTCTGAAAATCCAGAAACTCTGTTCTACTGAGTTATGCTGGTAAAAAAAAAATCTGGATTGTCTGCTGCTAAGGGTGAGGGGAGTTGGGGGTTCATTGAATTCTAGAGCTTTCCAGAATGATGTAAAAAATGGGTGCAAAGACACCCAGACCCAGGGCCCCATCCAGCAGCTAGCACCGGCTCTGGAGGAAGCCCCTGGCCTTTCTGGAGGCAGCGATTCGGTGAGGACCTGAGGGTGTTTGCCAAATGAGTGGCCCAGCTGCCAGTCAAAGCAGCAGGCTTGCTGTCCCTCTGACATTCCCTGGCACTAGCAAAGACATGCTGAGGTGCGATCGTGCAACTGATCCACAGGCAGCATTAAGAATACAGACCTGGGCCACCCGCGATGTTCCTTACGGTTCAGAGGAATCATAGTCCACTTTTGTCTTATTTTGTCTTATTCTCTGCTGTGTCGTGGGTGTCTGTCTCTGTGTCTGGCCCTCAGAGGGTGATCCATCACTAGGTGAATGAAAGAATGAATGAATAATAAGTTTCATATCCCAGGTACTTAACGGACATTATCCGTAATCTTCACTATAAAAGCCTGCAGCAGGTTGTCTAGATTTCTCAATTTTATAGAGGAAAATTAAGCTCAGAGAAATTAATTAAATTAGCCAAGATCTCACAGTTATTAAGGTTCCATAAATGTCAGTTAGGTCTAGGTGATTGATAGTATTTCACAGGTTTTATATATCCTTGTCAATTTTTCTGCCCACGTGTTCTATAGGCTGCCGAGAGAGGAAAACTGACATCTCCAAGTACATTTGTGGACTTGTATATTTTCTTTTCAATTCCACCCATTTTTTTCTTCCTGTATTTTGAAGCTCTGTTGGTAGATGCACCTACGTATTACTGTTATATCTTGATGAAATGCCACTTGTATCCTAATGTATTGACCTTCTATATCCCTGAAAATTTTCCTTGTTCTAACATCTACTATGTCTGCTATTAATATAACTCAGCTTTCTTTTGAGTATGTGATTGCAAGTCATATTTTCTGCCCATCCTTTTACCATGAGCCAACCCATGTCATTATTTTAAAGTGGTTTCTTACAGACAATGTATACTTAGCTCTTTTTTGAATCCAGACTACAATCTCTTATCTTTTGATTTGAGAGTTACGATCATTTAGATTTTATGTGAGCATTGATAAGGTTGTGTTTGCCATTTTATTATTTGGTGTTTTTTTTTTTTTTTGTCTCCTTTTTGTGTTTGTTTTGTAATAAAAGCTACTCAAGAAAATCAACACAAACATTCTCTCTCCAGTGTCTGGAAAGGCAGAAGCTGACTGATCTGTGTTGGCTGTGTCTGGGCCACTTTGCACTGTTTGTTTCTCATCCTCCTCCTCGGCCACCAGACCAGTCTCCCCTTGTTCTCGTCAAGCAGACAGAAGTTCACAGAAATGAGTGAGAACATGCAAGTCTTTTTAAATCCTAGGGCTCTGAATGGGCAAAACAGCACTTCTACTTCATTTTGTTGAGCAAACCAAGAAGCAGAACTGAACCCCAATTCAAGGAGCCCGGATACAAACCTCCCCTTTCATGGGAGGAGATGATCAGTCAAATGATAAGTGAGCCAACAAATCAGCCTACCGCTGTGGCTGGATAACCAAATACAGACAGGTGACTGGACATTGAGTTGATGTCCAATAACACCTGCAAAATACAGAGGAAAGTTTGATTTAAAAAGGTGAGTTACACTGAGCACTCAGCTCAGTCTTGGGCACAGTGAACAATTAACACATGGTCATTGTTGTTTCTATCATTACAACGAGTAACTATTTAAAGTCATTAAAGGTAACATGTTCCCTCCCACCCGATAGTTTTATGTAAGAAGAAAGTCGGGAGGTGTGCTGCCTATAGCCTTCTTGATGATGGTGAGGATTATTGATTTCTTTTTCTTTCACACCAGGTAAATGGTTAGAAGTAAATGTCGCTCGAGCTGTGATAGCTAATGTGGTAGCCTTGTTCCAGGTATGGCCGTTTAAATTTAAATTAGTTTTACTCACCGTCATCAAGAAGGCTACAGGCAGCATACCTCCCGACTTTCTTGTGCCCATCAATTCATGAGTGGATTAATAAAATGCGGTGTATGTATACCATGGAGTACTATTCAGCTTTTAAGAAACAATGGTGATATAGCTCCTCTTGTATTTTCCTGGATAGAGCTGGAACCCATTCTACTAAGTGAAGTATCTCAAGAATGGAAAAACCAGCACCACATGTACTCACCAGCAAATTGGTATTAATGGATCAACACCTCAGTGGACATATAGGAGTAACATTTATCGGGTGTCAGGCAGGTGGGAGGAGGGAGGAGGGGATGGGTATATACAACCACAATTAGTGAGATGTGCAATGTTTGGGGGATGGACACGCTTGAAGCTCTGACTAGAGGGGGAGGGGGGCATGGGCAATATACGTAACCTTAACATTTGTACCCCCATAATATGCTGAAATAAAAAAAGAAAACAATAAATAAATAAATTTAAATTAGTTAAAACAAAATAGCGCAGTCCCTCATTTGTGCCAGTCACATTTCAGCGGCTCAGTTGTCACGTGTGGCTAGTGGCTATGGTATTGGACAGCAGAGACATAGAGCGTTCACTTCATTGCAGAAAGTTCTATCGGACAGCACTCTCTGCAGCATTATGGTATCATCAGGGCGTTCATCTAGTTTCTTTCAATATTACTGCTGTACTCCTATGGGGATAAAAGTTGTAAAGTTCAGCGATGGTTTCTAAGTTTGCAAGTTTGGCCTCAGTTGCTCATGTAATATCGTCATCTCCTCTGTACCCTGTAATTACATCACAATGTGTTTTACTTACCATTTGGGGAAATAAAATGGTGACAAAAGGTGTAAAAAATCAGAAATAACATGATGGGTAGTGTAAAACAATACAGGAAATGGCTTTTGAAAATAGTAATGGAATAAGTTACTAAGGAAGAATGAAAAAACAAGCACCACATGCACTCACCATCAAATTGGTATTAACTGATCAGCACTTATGTGCACATATAGTAATAATATTCATGGGGTGTCGGGCAGAAGGGAGGGGGAAGGTGCAGATGGGTATATATGCACATAGTGGGTGCGGTGTGCACCATCTGGGGGATGGACACACTTGAAGTTTTGACTCCTGTGGGGCAAAGACAACATATATAACCCAAACATTTGTATCCCCGTAATATGCTGAAATAAAAAAAAAATATTTTAAAAAGGAAAAATAAATAAATAAATGTATACATATTTAAAAAAAGAAAGAAATCAATGAGCTTGTACCCCAGGTTTCTGTTTTAGTTGTTTTCTCCACCTGGAATGTTTTTCTTCCCAGATTTCTAAAACTGCTCTTTCTTGTTCTGCAGATTTCTGCTAACAGGTCCCACCACCCTTGAGAAGCTTCCCCTGGCCATCCTTACAGTCCCCACATCCCAGGTACACTCGATTAAATTACCCAACTTTGTTTGCCTAAACAATATGATACTTATCTTGAAGTATCTCAGGTGCATTTTCAATTGCAAGCTTGCGCTCTTTTCTTACTAGAATATAAGCTGCTGGAGATGAGGAACTCTGTCTAGTCCTAGGTGCTGCTGGATTCTTCGTGCCTAGAAAAGAGGCCGGAACGCTTAAGCAAACCTTTGTTGACTCCATGAGTGAACCTGGTTATGTTATATTAACAGATGAGTAGACCGGGGCCCAGGAGTGTTAAGTATCTTCGTCAGGGTCACACAGGTAACTGGCGGCAGAGCTGGGACCAAAAGTAAGGCACCTGACCCTTACTGTGCTCAAGCTCGAGGACTCTTGGTGGAAAATCCTGATATTCATATTCTCGACGCTTGGCAATTACGTGAACACTGACATGCATGTGGGAACACACCAAGGAGTCGGAACTGCAGCCCTGTCACACTCCCCAATCTCGCCACCCGGGAAAGCAATTAACGTCGAGAATTTTCTGAAGCGCTCACGGTTTCACCTCCGCGAGAGAGTTAGGGAAATTTCCTCTCCCACAAATGACATTAGCAATTTAGAAAATGATTTAAAAACAAGAGGGCTTTCACAATATTGCCAATAACAGTTAGCAAACCTCATTAAGGAGATGGTCTGATGTGGAAATCACTACAATTCTATTTCACAGCAAAATACTGTAATTAAGCCGTTGTGTGTCTGTGTTATTTAGCAAATGAATAATTACACTATGCCCTTGAGACTTGCTGCTACTTTGGAGCATTGGGCTAATACCCTTTCAGTCTTGTCTGGAACTCACTTTAATGTGCGATATATTCTGAGCCACGCTCAAGGCAAGTGACTGCTTTATACAAGGAGACATTAGAGCCACCGCAAAAGTAGTCAGTGCACTACAGGCCATAAAACACCAAGGACGGCTGATGTACGCTTAGACTGCATTCGATTTGGAAAAACAGAGAGTTGTTAACTCACCCAGTGGGCACTGAGCATTTTGTAGGCAGTCAGTTTCTGTTCTAGACACTAGAAATATAAGGACGGCCCAGCCCCTGATACTGGTGAACCATTGTCTGCTTAGAGGCATCCATCTATAAAACCACAAACTCGGATTGGAACAATGACAATATCACCATCTATGCCTTGTCTAACTTCTGCCCTTCCTCCAATCCAAAAGGACCTTGCCAAAGAGACATTTGATATCCTAGATCCATCCAAAGAAAAACGGAGTCAAACCCTCTGTTATCTTTGCAGCTGCCCAAGGTTCATTGATGTCTTTTGCTCCAGCCTGGAAAACCCTAAGGTCGGAAGGAGTTCAGCTTGCTTCTGGTTAACGTTAGTTACCGTTAGTGTTAGGATGTGCTTTTAAATGGAGAAGCAACATTAAGATCTAGAACTATGTGAAATAAATTTCTGTGGTTTACAAGCCACCCAGTTGATGGTATTCCATTACAGCACCCCAAGTGGACTCAGACAGACATGCACCATCACAAAAAAAAAAAAAAAAAAAAGCATCACCCTCCAATGAGGATGGGTCAAAATGGTACCAGAAAGAACACCCAGGGTAACTATTAATATATAAAGGACAGTTCTCATTGGGATACTTAAAAACCAATCTCTCAAAGTTGGCATTTATAAAACTTTTCTGTGAGGATAAGACTGGTAATAAAAAAGCAGTCCTGATTCAGTGGTGTGCTGTGTTTCTCCTTGCTCCATGCTTCTAACGGCGGACCATCAACAGGGACTCACGCCAACAATCGCCAAAGGGCATTGGGGACAAGAGCAGGGTAGAGCCGGTGGAATGCAGCAGCACATCAGAAACCCGCTGCAAAGGGAACAGGAGTAAATTTGGGATAAACCAACTCAGCAGGTTTGCTATGACCCACTCAGTTGCTTCCCTAGTCTGAGGGGTCCCTGACTTGCAGAAAATGATGGCTAGCTCTGATCACATAAAAATCAGAAATGTCTTCTGAAGCAAGAAAAATAATAAAAATAATAATAATAATAAAACGAAAGACGACAAAGTGTGAAAAACATTACCAGTTTGCATACAACAGGATAAAAAAAAAGTTAAAATTCAATGATGTTAAATCCCATCAGAAATGAAATACATGCAAATAATGAAACATTATTTTCGCTTATGCTTCATCTACATAATTATGCCTGTTCCAGTATCTTAGTTTTACCAACTGGGTTTTTTTTTTTTTTTGCATAGTGTTTAAATATTTAATTGCACAAAGAGCAACGGATCTCAAATTAATCAACGGTGTGAACCTATCCTCTGCTCAATTGCTTAGAATATTTTCTGGATTAATTAATGTATGCAAATAGAAACTCCTGGAAGATTAGTTCCAGATATCCAAACATGGTAGCACCCCCCGTGAGAATTTGGCTTTGCTCTTAAAACTTCTTCAGTTGTGACGATGATAGAAGGAAGCATGTGGTCTCTTTAAGAACTCCATATAAGGGCTTTGCTATTCTTCTATGCTATAAAGAAGCACAAATTTATTTCTATGGTGGACCACTGAGCTTTTCACTCAGTTTCTATTCCAATTTTTAGGTCAAGGCAGGCTCTGTAGGATGGTTTCTGGCTGGATAAGAAGATGCCATTTATTTTCTCTAGAAATTGGTTCACAAGGACACGGATATAAATCATTCAAGGAACAAGGCCCTGTCCATGGTACCTGGTGGCAGGAGGTTGTCATACGACAAATCCATTAGGTGGCATACATTCCCTTTGGCCTGGTGTCACCTGTCAAGACACCGTCAACCTTGCTTGTTCTCTACCACCCCCAATTTCTTCTTCGGCAACATTACTCTTTATTGAAGGGCCTGTATCCTCACCATTCATAATTCTTCACAGTGAGAGTTTATCAAAATATTTAAAACGAAGAGTACTTTCTGTATTTTTAACAAATACAAAAGTCTTTCTTTACAACACTTTTTTAATGTTATAAAGAAAAAAATGTGGACTTTTTTTCTTAGAACAATTTCAGATTGAGAGAGAAAATGAACAGGAATTGCAGAGAGTTTCCATATGCTCCAACAATTATAGCATTTATCAAAAAACACAAGCACACCAGGGAGATATTGGGGGTTTGGTAGCAGACCACCTCAAATAAAGTAAATATTGCAATAAAGCGGATCACATGACTTTTTTGGTTTCCCAGTGCATATAGAAGTTATGTTTATATTACACAGTGGTCTATTAAGGGTGCAACAGGACTATGTTTAAAAAGCAATGTACATACCTTAATTTAAAAATACTCTATTGCTAAGAAAATAATAACGATCATCTGAGCTTTGAGTAATCATTTTTTTTTTTTTTTTGCTAGTGGAAGGTCTTGACTCAATGTTGGTGGTGGCCGAATGATGAGGGTGATAACAGCTAAAGGTTGGAGTGGCTGAGACAATTTATATTTTTTATTTTTTTAATTTTTTTCTCAAGCTATCCTCTCACCTTGGCCTCCCAGCATGCTAGGATTACAGGTGTGAATTTCTCTTTTTTTATACCTTCACTTTGTTTGTTGGTTTTCCTCATGGAGAGAATTATTTAAAAATAATGCAGTAATTACAGTGTTTGGTATAATATAATTCAGAGAATTTAATATAGAAGGGCATTCTCTCCTCTTAGCTTCTTTATTGTTATTGATATTGATTTAGGGTAGTGGGTCAGAGTTGTCTTATAAGTCACCTTGAACAGCCAAAATGGTTCCATTCATGAATAAACTCAAAATCTTCTTTCTGAAGTCATGTCTGGTGTTTTTGGTCTGTGGACAATGTTCTGGTCTGTGGACAGCTTTTAAAAATAAGACAAAAATGAGGTCTGCCACAGCGATTGGCTCTTCCTTTCAGAAAAGATTTCTCTGGAACATGTGATGCTGCTTGATAGCATTTCACCCACTATAGAACTTCCTTCAAACTTGTAGACAACCCTCTCAACCCTACCACTGCTCTGTCACCTAAGTTTAGGTAATACCCTCTGTCATTTGTTCTCATTTTAATAATGTTCATAGCATCTTCCCCAGGAGTAGATTCCATCTCAAGAAACCACTTTCTTTGCTCTTCTGTAAGAAGCAACTCCTCATCCATTCAAGTTTTATCACCAGACTGAAGTGATTCAGTCACATCTTCAGGCTTCACTTCTAACTCTAGTTCTCTTGCTGTCTCCCCCACATCTGCAGTGACTTCCTCCACTGAAGGCTTGAACCCCTCAAAGTCGTCCATGAGGGTTGGAATCAACTTCTTCCAGACTCCTGTTAATGTTGCTATTTTGACCTCCTCCCGTGAATCCCAAATATTTCTCAGTGGCATCTAGAATGGCAAATCCTTTCCAGAAGGTTTTCGATTTACTTTTCCCAGATCCACCAGAAGAATCACTATCTATGGCAGCTGTAACCTTACAGACGTTATTTCTTAAATAATAAATCTTGAAAGCCAAGATGACTCCTTGATCCACGGGCTGCAGAATGGGTGTTTCTTTAGCAGGCTTGAAAACAACATTAATCTCCTTCCACATCTCCATCAGAGCTCTTGGGTGACCAGGTACATTGTCCATGAGCAGTAATATTTTGAAAGCAATCTTTCTTTCTAAGCAGTAAGTCTTAACAATGGGCTTAAAATATTCAGTAAGCCATGCTATTAACAGATGTGCTGTCATCCAGGCTTTACTGTTCCATTTATAGAGGACAGGAAGAGTAGATTTAGCATAATTTTTAAGGGTCCTAGGCTTTTTGGGATAATAAATGAGCAATTGCCTGCCTGCAACTTAAAGTCACCAGCTGCATTAGCCCCTACCAAGAAAATCAGCCTGACATCTTCCAAAATAAGGCTGTTTCTTATACATTGAAGATCTGTTGTTTAGTGTAGCCACCGTCATGAATGATCTTGGCTGGACCTTCTGGATAACCTGCTGCGGCTTCTCCATCAGCACCTGCTGCCTCACCTTGTACTTTTATGTTACGGAGAAGGCTTCTTTCCTTGAGCATCATAAACCAACCTCTGCTAGCTTCAAACTTTTCTTCTACAGCTTCATCGCCTCTCTCAGCCTTCATGGAATTGAAGAGAGTTAGGGCCTTGCTCTGGATGAGGTGAGAGACATGCAACTTTTCCTTCCACTTAAATACTTAGAGGCCGCCGTAGGGCCAATTGGCCTACTTCCAATATTGTTGTTTCGCATAAAATAGGGAGGCCCTAGGAGAGAGAGGGAGGTGGGGGAATAGCTAGTCAGCCAAGCAGCCAGAACACACACAACATTTATTGATTAAGTTCAACATTTTGTATGGGTGTGGATCACGGAGTCCAGAAAAAAATTACAATAGTAACATGAAAGATCAGTGATCACAGACCACCATCGCAGATATAATAGTAATGAAAAAGTTTGAAATATTTGAATTACCAAAATGTGACGCAGAGACATGAAGTGAGCACACGCTGTTGGAAAAATGGCACCAATAGACTTGCTTGGTGCAGGGTTGCCACGAACCTTTAATTTGCAAAAAACACAATATATCTGCAAAGCACAACAAACAAGTTACGCCTGTACTTTTGGGCACTTCCCGCATTAAATTGTATTAAAACTTTATTCCACCTCAGGTTGACAAAATGCAGAAATTGCAACTTCTGTGCAATGTTTCACTAGGATTATATTCCTATTTGTGTGGTTTGCAGTCAAACACATTCATCCTCTTAGTTGGCGTTTTCCATCTCACTTGATAGCACAGTCGGATGGTGACCAATGAAAAGAAGCAATTGTTTATTCATGTTTTGGAATGGGTTTTACAGGGATATTACCCAGGCTTAAAATGTGATTCAAAAGGGAAAAAAAAATGTACTTCTTATAGCCCAAGTGGGTGCAAATTAGAAATAGGAGGAAGGAGAAGAAAGGATGAAGGATATTGAAATTCATGAGTTTCTCATATTTATATAACTCTGGTTACATAATGGGTTTTTTTTTCTCATGTACCCTTTTATTCCTTCTAAAGAGAATGAAGAGTTCATTCCCACAAATCAAAGTTTTGGCTACAATATGCATTATCCATCCATTTTAAAAACATCACAAGTTGATCAGTTATATAGTCCTACAAAATATATTTCTTACGTAGAGACCAGAAATATCACCACTATGTACCCAGACAGCATCTGAGGGTGCAGGGCCACACGATGCCATTCCAACTCCTCTAGCGAAGTATCAGTACCTGTGAGACTACACTGCCTGGAGCAGCCCACTCCAGCTCCTGTTCCCATTGGCACCCGCTGCCCACCCTGCCCACTCTCCGCCCAAGCCCTTCACGGGCAGCCAATCACACCCTTGGTTCCGGGGCTGGCAACAGTGATTGGTTTGGTGTGTGGGCGGGTACATGACCCAAGTTACACCAAACAGCCAGTGCTGACCAGCCCTGGGGCTTATGCTGGCCTCTCTGGGGAGAGCGGCTTTCTCCCTAAGTGGCCAAGTCAGCAGATGGACACTGGGAGCTGCCACAGGGCCACTGTGCCTCCAGGAGGGCAGAGCCTGGCAGAGAAAAAGCCAACCCAGAGAGAGACAGGGAGGCAAGTCTCTAAGGATGCTGCCTGAGCACCCGGCCCAGCATTTCTGGTACCAGTCCACCCCTGAGCATCTCCTCCTGCATGGGGAACCTAATTTTATTAGCAACACTTAGATTTTATTAGTATAATGCATAATGCCATCGACTGTACAAAACCCATCAGATAAACACCCCAGCAAACAAGAGGAAGTGTTCCACTGTGAACCACAGATTCTCCTTTACAAAGCTAGGAAGAAAACCGATCAACCCCTGATGCCCTTCAGATACCACCTTTGCAGAGTGCGGCAGATGCTGCCCAGCCAGCAGGCGTTCTCTCACCCTCGTGCCGGCTACTCGCCTTCCAGGGAAGAGGCTTGGGATTCCTTGCTAACCAATGGGAGCTGGGGGGAAGACTGCTAGAGGTTTTGCGGGAAGTTTTTTATTCCATGTTTAAAGCAGCATGCATGAGGACAGTGTCCTCTCTTGCTGATAGATCTGGGTGTGATGACCGGAGGAGCTGCACCCATTTTGAGACCAAGAGGCAATCAGCCCACTGTCTGTGGTTGAGGGGAAAAGCAGAAAGCCTCTGAGTCTCGTTGTTGTGCTGCTGAATTATCTAACCGTAGAATTACCTGACAGTGACTTTTCATTATAGAGAAAACAATCGCCTATTTTTCAGCCTCTATAAAGCAGGCATTCTATCACTCGCCTCTGAAAGGATGCTAACAGCATGAGAGCTTTCCCTGAGTATTTGCCACTCGAGCTCTGAAAGTGTTCACCGGCAGATAGAGATTTCCAGAAGCACTGCAGGTTAAATGAGGTTACAGACTTACAGCCGTATCTGTAATGCATACTGGCCTGGACATGGAGCTTGGAGTCGGGGCATCAGGTTGCTTGCGCACTTTTCCCCTTTCCAGTAAAACTGCACAAGGAGACAGACGTTCTGGGTGAGGTTTGCTCGGGTCTCCCAGGAACGGAGCATCCCCGGGGAACAGCGTGGGAAAGGGGAGCTCTAGACCACTGGGCGGTGCCCATGCATTCTCCCATTCACTCGTTCTACCATTCATCCACACAGCAAACATTTATTAAGCACCTTCTTTGTTTTTTAACACTGAGAATTTAAAAGAGATCACGGTCTAGAGAAGAAGAAAAGACAACACGTTGTAATAAAATACATTGTAATAAACCCCAGACCCCACACTGAATGCACTGTGAGTTGACAGTGATTTTAGAGGGGTTTTAGAGGGGGTCACCTGTCCGGAGCCGTAGCTCCTGATGGCTGTCACATAGCCAGTCTGAGATGGATGCCTGGTCATGATTGGGAGACAGAAAGTGCATACTTTCTGTTCCTCCGACATGATGTAGCCCCCAGACCCTTCTTTACTGCCTTCCTTATACGGCCATCCTTTGCCTCTTGCCCCCAGACCCTTTACTGCCTTCCTTATAAGGTCACCCTTTGCCTCTCAGAGAAACCTGCCCAGCTACCTCCGCCTTCTTCTGGTATATAAGTCTGCACTCTGTTCCTAATAAACGAGACTTGATCAGACTCTTGTCTTGTCTCCATTTCTTGTGTCTTATGCCTTTCCCAGGTCCCACTCCCTCCTCCAAGGACCCCACTAATAACTGGTCCTGCCGGTCGGACAGTCACCGTCCAGGGTCGCCCCTTGACCAGACCACCTTAGCAGTCCCCAGATGGGTGCTCTGGGGAGAGAGTAAAGACAAAACAAATCTGTAGATGGCTTGTACAGAAAGGTGACAACTTGTTCTGCCTGTTGGATGCTTTGATACAAAATTACCACCAATTTTTTTTGTCTGCTTCTCAGTGAGATCAACCCCATCGACTCCAAGAAAGACTTTCAAGACAGACGAGACACCAGACAGCAATGCGAGGCTCACCTGGCTTAATATTCCCAAGTCCCGAGATACGTTCAGTCTCCATAAAGAGCTGGACCCCAGGTGTTATATCTGCAAAATGTAAGCACAAAGGGCCAATTACCCTGTAGCCAGAGCTACCCTAGCTTTGCACAGGAAAAAAATGCACATCTTGTGTTTGCCTCTTAAATCATTTCGATTTTATTTTCCTTTTGTATCCTTAACCCTGCACTGCAAAATATAATAATAACAATGATTTTAAAAAAAAAATTTTTTTATCCAAAACCTCTCTATGACACATGTGAACTAGGGTCACATTTACCACCTTAAATCTGACCAGGTCATGTGTATGTAAAAGGCACAAAGAATAAAAGCCTCAGCCAGAGGCACATCCCCACGATGGAGCCACTAGGAAGCTGTGTGGCCGGAGCTACACTGATGAGTTAAAAGAAAGACATCACCTGTGAACTGTAGAAGCACCATGTCGCAAAAGCGACGACTCGCTATTTCTCTGTCTGGTCCTGCAGGCATTCCCTGTGGCCTTGGGGACTTGGGCCTGGGTGACAGCCCACGCAGGCAAGGGTGGCGGTTGTCGAAACATTGCTACTTAGCTTCCTCCGGGACTGCCCACTGGTCTCGGTCGGTGACTTTCACAGCCACCATTGTCCCCTCACCTGCAGGCACCTGTCCTCATTATGCTGAGAGGAAAACCGTATCCACCACCTGGCTCTTACCAGGTGGTGAAATATCAAATGAGAGCTGGTCACTGTTAAAAAGCAGTCTTGATGTCTACCTTTCACCTGGAAAATGTGATGAGGGTGGCTTTGCCCCTGAACGCCACACATGCCTTTGTTTTGCAAGCACCCTAGGTGGGAGCCCCGGCTGTTGACTGCGGGCATGAATTTTCTGTTCAGTCAGCGAGAACCAGGTCACCTTCTGCTGCAGGGGCCCCGGCACGTGGCGAGTGAGGCAGACACCCTGGGCAGGAGAGGATGGGCTCTGCAGGGCTGTTCTTCACCCGGAGGTGGGGGGAGCTCTCGCGATGCAAGAGGGGCCCCTGAGAAGCCCTGGGTGGTTGTGGAAGCCCAGAGGCCTGCACAGTCCAGGGGATGGATGGAAGAGGAGGCCCCTGCACTGACCACAGCATGAGCAGGAAAGGATAGGATTGCCTGGCCACACAGGGAGAAGCACACACAGCCTGTCACTGCTTAGTGCTTCAGCCATTGGGAAAAGGCAAAGAAAAGAGCTCAGAGCCTGGGCTGTCATCTCACTTTCCCCCCTGCTCCTAAAACGATCCTTGTGCTGCTACTAAGCAGAATGCATCTCCTCTCCAACAGCAGGACATTCACAAGCAGCACCTGAGTCCTCCCAGAGCAGCCTTGGGATGCCCAGATGCTGCGACACATCATGAGGACCACCACGTTGAGGGCAGGCTGGTGGAGCGCCCACCGCTTGCTGTGCCTTAGTTGAATGCAAGTGCCACCCCGAGGGAGCGCTTGGACTTCTGGGGACGCGAAGGCGGCAGAGGTTGGCAGCGCCTGGCTGTGAAGGGGACCGGCTCCCTCTGCTTCCCAGAGGCCTGTGGACCCCAACACGTGCCCGGCGAGGCTGCAGGCATCCTGTTCCACAAGACATACCCCAAGCAATGCCATGATGGAGAAACAGCATGCAAACTAAGGGCTCCCTAACACAGAGTGTACATTACACCGCACACCCCACCCTGCACCCCTTAACTTGGAAGCAAGGCTTCCTTGTGAAAAATGAACTAATCGGATCCACACACGCCAACAGCTGACTCTTGGGATTTTTGGTTTTTAATTTCAGAAAGAAAAAAAAATATTTAAGGTCAAAGTGCTCTTAAGACTCAAACAAATAACGCTCGCATGGTAGAATTTAAAGCACTCTGCCAGCAGTGGGAGAGAGGTTTCTGGACTAGAGGGTTTTCCTGGCAACCCTTTAATTTGTTTCCTGCTGTAAATCAATGCCCTTGTGTAGGAGATGGGAGAGTGCAAAAGCCCACCCACCCAATTACAGTTTTTAGAGAGATGATTTACTTCCCTAAGACACTTTCCAGATTCCGCTGGAAGGTTTCTCCCATGTAAGTCTTTAAATAGACCCGAACACAGTCACCTCCGTTCTCGCATCTGGTGAGTGCCACTAACTCACTGCCCACTTCTGCAGAGCACACCGTTACACGGGAGATATTTTAATGTATGCACTGTTCTTGCCAAAAGTGAGTCTATCGTTCTGTCTGTCTCTATCAATATTACTATGAATGGTTTGGCTGTAGCAAGGAAAACCTTCTAATGGCACGATATGGTGTGTGGTACGTACCTCTTCAAAGCAGTAGGAAGCCACTAGCTGTTCCTTCATCCCTGACATTAATTGAATAACTAACTGACACCCATACGCTTGGATCCTGATATTTTGATTTCTTTATGTCAGTTCATTTTCAAGAATAATAATTTTTAAAAAAGCAAAGAATGGTGCTTCTCTCTTCTATGAGTGGCTGTAATTAACTCCAAAAATATCTGTCCTTTATCCGTGCATAGACATTCCTATAGTCACCGTGGGAGTCACCCACTGGCAAAACACACACTGACACTGCATTCTAAGGGCCACTAATAAGGCAAGGCTCGGGTATCACTTCTCCACGGAAAGTTCGTTCCCCACCTTTGAACGACTGGTACAATTTCAACCAACCTCAACCACTGCGATCCGGATCAGTTCCAGGATCTGAGATGTAGTTCCCCATAGAAATCAAGAACAAGCCGGATGATTTTTTCGCACACACATACACTCACGGGCTGGCTTTTGTTGTAGTTCAAATATGAATAGTGCGTTTTGTGCTAACTGCAATGAAATCTCTGACACAGTATCTATTATATGTAAATTTGCATGCAAATGGCAAAATAAACAGGATCTTGCTTCTGCTCTGTGGCCGGCAGTTCTTAGGGTCAGCAAATGTTATTAGGGGCTTTATTAACCTGCTCAGTGATGAAAACATCCTATCTGATCTTATGGATTTTAGCCGTGCAATCCAGCCCTGGTGAAAAATAGAATCTAGCTCCTCACGGCTTTTTTTTTTTTTTTTCCTAGAGCATGAAACCACTAAAATTGAGTTATTGAATTTATGCTGTATGAAACACTGGCAATAGCCACCCAACCTCATTTCGTATCAAGTCACAAATATTCTGCTTTTCTCCTCCATTCCAGCACATAATTATGACTGGCCAGTGAGCACCAAGAGCTACAAGGTGACCAGCTAACACTTCAAAATATTGCCAAGCAGCAGTCATTTAAGACCAGAAAAAAAAGGGAAGGGGCAGGGATCTTTGCAGAAGAAGGTGCATTAAGCTGCCTTGGGTGAATATCTGAGAAAACCTCTTTAGTGAGATCATCTTCCACCTCTCTCCCAGTTTCAGGTTAAACCCTGGCCAGAAACATCTCACAGAACTGAAAAATTGCAGGGCGGTCAAGTTACTATTACATTTAAGACCAGCTGTCTTCTCTTTCCAGACAGGGAAAAAAAATCTGCAGGTCTTGATCATGAGAGTGGAGGTGAGGTGTGCTCCTTAAAAACCCTCAAGGGAATTAAGGTCCTGCAGAATCTCCTTGTGCCATAGTAGAATTTAATTTTTAAATGTTATTTCAGATTCCAAGGAGGAAGATATTTCAGAGGTTCAGATTTCAGGAAGCTAGAGAATTTTAATGATGACTTTCCTTTTGTGCTAACAGTTTCTCCCACGCCAATCCTAAAGGGTGATCCCTAAATAAGGGAATCCAAAGTTCAGAGTGGGGTCCTGTGTAGCATACCTCTGCCAAGCAGAGTCACCGACAAATCAATCCATTCAACAACTCAAATATATCCTCTTGAAATCTCCAAACCGGTGATGAATGATTATGAAAAACAGGAATCGCACAGGTAGGACAAGGGTTAGGGTTTCTGACTTGGAGAACCTGAGATTTGGTACAATTTATCAAATCCTTTTGTTACTTTCTTTCATTAGGTACCGCAGCACAGAGTTAATTGTTTTTTTAGATACAAAAGCTGAAAGTGTTTCCATCTTACAAATATTTACTTAGTGTCTATTACATGTTAAGCACCGTTCTTAGCCCTGGCTGAATAAAGTTGAATAATACAGACACAGTCCCCGCCTGCAGGAAGCTGGCATTCTAGAGAGAGTCACAGATACTACACAAACAAGCAAATAAGATTATTTCATGGGGTAATGAATGCTAAGAAGAAAATAAATCTGGAGAATGGGGGAGAAAGTGTGACTGCCATGGGATCTCTGGGATGGACAGGGAAGGCCCTTTAGAAAGAGGTGACATTTGGGCTCAGAACACCCTGATGATGAGAAGCCACCTCTGCAGAGATCTGAGGATGCAAACCCCCCGGGCAAGGAGAAGAAAAACAACAAAATATCTTGAGGTGGGAACAAGCTTGGCGATTCAAGGAACCCACAGAAGGTCCATGGGACCAGAACGAGCAGCAAAGGCACAGAATGTTGGAAGAGGAAGTCAGAAAGGTTAGCAATGTTTTACAGACGTTGTTGAGTTGGTGAGCATTGCGTTTGTTTTTTTCCCATATTCTGCCATGACTTGTGTGTTCACAGCCAAATCTTTCTCAGATTTGCAGAGAGGGAAAAAAAGTCCCTTTCCTCTTTACACCCGACCAGAATTTCAAGTATTAAAATCACTATTAAATCAGATCCTTTGGACATATACCCAGAAGCAGGATTGCTGGATCTTACGGCGGTTTCGTTTTTCCTTATTTGAGGAACCTCCACACTGTTTTCCAAAATGGCTGTGCTAATTTACGCTCCCACCAACCGTGCACAAGGGTTACCGTTCCTCCACACGCTTGCCAATGCTTGTCATCGCTCCTCTCTTAGACGATGAAATAATAAGTATGTGAGGTCATGGATATGTTAATTAGCCTGATTTCATCATCCTGCAATGATGTAGACATGTTTCAGAACCTCACACTGGACCCTGCAAATACATACAATTATTTGTCAATTTAGAAATGTGTAAAAGTTAAAAAAAATTTAGATCCTAAGCCATTTGAAATTACTTAGTAGAAGTTTTCTTCCTTCTAGAGAATTGACTCCTAACATTGAGCCAGGTGCAGGCGGAAAGCTTTAGCTAAACCCCGTGGAGAACAAATGTCATATAGAAGTTTTGATTTCCATTTGGGAAAGCTTCAGTATATTTAATAAGCATGTACGTAATGCAAGTACACTGCCATAGTGAGAACACAAATCCCTGCTAAAGACCCTGGAGGTGGGTGCAAGATTTTTAATACAGCATTTCAAATTTAATTCAATTCAACAAATATTTAATGAGCTCTAACAAGCTGCCAGTCCTGTGCTAGGGCTGGAGAAACAACCAGTCAGCAACTGTCTACGAAAGGCGCATAATGGAAGTGACAGACACAAATTCAGATAATGCTTTGAATAAAATATAAAGAAAACAAGGAAGAAGGTGCAGATTATTTGCAAAGAGCTTTGCAGATTTAGACTATGTGGCTCAGAAAACACACATTCTTACATAATTAAAATATCTAATTTCATAATCATGAGTTACAAATTATTATGATATGTAACACATTATCTTCCTCCTTTCCTTAATTAAGTGATCATTGAAGTCTTCTATCTAAATGACAATAAACTGTAGTTAACCTAAATCATGACAGAAGTAGTTTGTCTTTTTTAAAAAATGAAATGATAGAACTAAAGTGTATACTCCATGTAGAGAAGAAATCCAATGAAACTGTCACCAAATGATATCCCTCCAGTTAGGATACAAAGATCACAAAATGTATTTTGTATGAGTTATTAGCATAGTCCTTTCGAATTTCTGTAGACTTGCTTATTGTACAACTCATTGCTAAGCAACTCTAAAACTTTAAAAGGTGGAAGAGGCAAATTAAACCAGCTACCTATAAATGAATTACATGCAAAACTGCAAAAATGAAACAGGTCCACTAGGCTTCTTTTTATTTTTTTAAGTGCAAATTTCAAAATTGAGTGAATAAAGGAGGTAGCTGTCCAATGCTTTCCTGGAAATCCACGTGGAAAACTGACAAATTCTTCCAGGCCTTTAGGAAACAGGCTTGCCTTGACCTCGGAATTCTGGAATTCAGAACTTCGCTTCTGCTTTTATATAGGGGCAGGTTACTATGAGCATTTAATACAACAGGGGGACAAAATCTGAATTAGACATTGGTCTCTCTCCAGTCGTAGGCTGCTGCTTCTCATCTACTTCCCAGCCAAATGTCTTAAAAGAAGTCGACTGTGTCTTCGTTCATCACATTTTGTGCACCAGAGACTGCTAATTAATTGCCTATCCTATGTCATTCCACTTCTCCTTCTAACTCAGAGAACCCGGATTTTGTTGGGACAGGAAATATATCCAGCTTTAAAAATTACATCATCCAGGCCCTTCTACTCCCCTGGGATAGGATTAGGCAAATATCACAGGCCAATGGGGCATGGAAACATGTGTTGCATATAGAATACGGGAAAGGACCTAAAAGAGGAGCAGACTCAGCTGATATGTGCCTGTGTGGTCCCTTCTTTTCCTACTTTCTCTTGCTTGGATGATGTAGTGACTGTCGCTTCTGCTAACCCTTCCTAGGCCCTTTAGATCTCAAGTATCAACTCCACAGGTAGATCTTCCCTGACCCCATGAAGTTGTAGGACATGCTGGAAGCTTAAAACCAGCCCTGGTGGGAGTATTTACACCACAAGGCATTGGCAAATGCTACAAACCAGGGCTTTTTCCCCAGCTGTTAATCATTTACCTAAGCCTCCCATCCAAGATCAGATGACCTACTAAAGGCCGGGCAGACTTAAATTTTCTTTTTACGTATCTGGCTTAGTGCTCAAAAATGAGTTTGATATGCTTAAGGGAAGATCCGATGTTTGATATGTGGTATAGTTTGGGTATATGTCCCCTCCAAATCTCATGTTGGAATCTGATCCCTAATGTTGTAAGTGGGGCTTGGTGGGTGGCGTCTGGGTCACAAGTACATATCTTTTGTGAGTGGCTTGGTGTCCTCCCCTTGGTAATGAGTGAGTTCTTGCTCAATTAGTTCACTCTAGAGCTGGTGTTTAAAAGAGCCCGGCACCTCTTCCTCTCTCTCTCTCTCTTTCTCCTTCTTTTGCCATGTGACACACCTACTCTCCCCTTCACCTTCCACTCTGAGTAGAAGCTTCCTGAAGCCCTCCCCAGAAGGAGATGCTGGCGCTCTCCTTCTTGAACAGCCTGCAGAACCGTGAGACAAATAAAAACCTCCTCTCTTTATACATCACCCAGCCTCAAGCATTGCTTTATAGCAGTGCAAAGTGACTAGCACAGCATGCTATAGTCCCACCATTCAGAAATGTTAGTGCCTGAAACAGGAAGTGCTTCATAGCATTCAAGGAAACTTGAGGGCAGGAGAGGGAAAAAGAGTTTCCACAAAGCTGAAAAACGGAAAGTAAGACAAGTAAGTAACAAACTCTGGGAAAATGGATTTTAAAGTACATGTCCCAAGTATGAAATACTTGTAACCGCAAGGATCAAAATCCAGAATATATAAAGGACTCTTGCTGATCAACACAAAAAGGAAAGTAATCCCTAAAGAAAAATGGACCGAGGACATCAAGAGAAAAGGAAACCCAAAAGTCTAACATGACTATGCAGCACACTTCTAACCCACTAGCTGCCAGAGATGTGTTCCTGGATATACACTGCAGAAATTCACGCTGGTATCCACAAGCTAGTAAAATATCACACAATACGGGCAGGCATGAAGTTGGAGACAATCTATAATTCCATTTGGTGGGGCAGCCCCCATGGAGATCAGCTATCAGAAGCAATGATTGTACCACAGACAGTGCAGCCATTAATGTGAGAAACCCAATGTGGGATATGGATATATATATATATATATAATTTTATAAATCAATGACATTCATGCAAATTGCAAATACATGCACCAAAATCAACAATATACATTTTGCAAAAAACACCCCCCCACACACACATGCACACAAAGACACACCTTAAATGCCTGACCTACAGGGGGAAACAGGAACAGAGAATGGGAATAAAATGAATCAATGAATCAACCAACCAATCAAGAGATGAGTGTTGTGTGGCGTTGACCAATTATAATAATGTGCCGTTGACTGAGGTGTGTGATAGCTCAGCCCTCTGCATCTGAGGTCCAAAAACCACACACGTCCCACGTAGGGGTCGGAGCTCAGAGAAGAGTTATGCTGCCGGCCTCCCCGGGCCTTGGGGCTCTTTCTGTTGCCTGTGGGATAAGGGATAGAAACACACCTGCTCTGTTAGGAGCAGGATCCCAATACAAAGGAGAAAAAGGTCAAGCCAGAGGGTGATCTCAATTACCTCACATATCCACCCCAACATTAGCCATTATCTGGACATTTTGATTAGCTTTTGTGGTAGGCCTTATCTTCCAAAGATGTTTAAGACCCATTCCCTGGAGCCCACAAACACAGTTACATTGCATGGCACAAGGAACTCTGCAGATAGAATTAAGATTAGGGAGATCTTAATACGTATTTTAATCCTTTAAAATACGGAGATTATCCTGGTGGGCTCGTTACAATCGCAGGAGCCCTCAAAAGTTGAAGAAAAAGGCAAAAAGAGTCAGACTGGGAGAGGTGAGGACAGAGGAAGAGGCAGAAGAGATCTGAACTATGAGACTTGGAGCTGTTATTGGCTGATAAAATGAAGGGACTATGACGCAAGGAACGGGAGAGTCTTCTAGAAGGCAGGATCCAGCCCTCATACAGTGGCCTCAGCTTGCAAGCACAAAAAAAAAAAAAAAAAAAAAAAAAAAAAAAAACCACTTGAAAATTGATTCTCTCCTAGAGCCACCAGAAAGGAACACAACCCTGCAGTCACCTTGATTTTAGCCTGGTGCAATTCGTATTGAATTTCCAACCTATAAAACTGAGAGATAATAAATGTGTGTTGTATTAAGGCACCATGTTTGTGGAAATCTGTTATGGTGGGAATAGAAAGTGAATGCAGATTTAGGCAGGAAATAATGTTTTGCCGGGATAACAGAATTTGTCAATCTTTCGGGAGACTCATGAAATGATAAGCTCAAATGTGTAAAAAGACCAGCAGGGGTTGCAGCAGATGTCCTCATCTATTAGATGCAACTTGATTGGCAGGCCAGGAGCATTTATAGCAGACAGTGCACTGTCTTCAGCCTCCTCTCAGTGCACGGCAGCAGATGTGGCTGTGTGCCTCAGAGTTGTTCCCCGGTACAGGCATACATACGATTAACCATTACATTAAAGATTTCTCCTGTGAGTCCAGGCTGCATGGCGCACTGTTCCTGAAAACCATCCAGCTGTGGGTCAAACCTGGCAAGCACAAGTGAGAAGAAGTTCTAGCTCAAAATGCATTCCCAGAATAACTGAGGCAAAAGGAAGGGCAGTGATGAACTTCAGAGAGTAAAGAAGTATCTGGAGACAATGTCAGTAACATCTCATCACCTAATATCTGCTATCCCTCCCCTGGGTGTGGAAATGCATTCCTTTATTTTCATTCTGAGACACCACCCTGACTTGAGACAGCCCGTGTGATCTGGGTGGTGTCCAATTGCTCTAGGGGTGGGCACAGGACCAGGCAGAGCCAATCAGAATATTCCATCCTCTGTGTTATAGTAATTGGTCCAGAGATGAGCTCCTGACTCAAATCAAGCCAATGAGAGGCAGTCCTGGGATCGTTGCTGCAACCTCAGTGCTTGGGACAGTAGCTAGCACATAGGAGGCATAAAAAAATATTTAATAAATATATGAACATTGATTGGTGCTGTTATTCATTTGCAAGCAAATCAGACTTTGCAAACATATGTGTTTGTTCTGCCAATAGCTTAATTAATGGTTTCCATTAATTTTGTATAGCTTTGACTCATAGAACCATAGGAACATCTCATACATCTTAAAAATAAATAAATGAATTTTTAAAACCAGGATGTAAGGGAACCCAAAACGTAATATAAATGGTAACAATGAGCCTAACTACATCACAAATGAATAACATAATCACACTAAAGGAAATGAGGAAGAAAAGAGCTGGCCTAAGGAACTTTAGAAACAGTATTTTGACTGCATCTGGCAAGTCAAAAGGCAATTAGCAATTCTGCAACAGTCTATACTAGGATTAAACAAATAAGTAAATAGATAAGAGAGCATGACAGCCAGTTTTCTCAATGCCAGAAAAATAAGTTACAAATAAGGGAAAGGGGAAGGCTAGAATGAACCCTGGTAATATATGGAATCAGAGGTACCAATACAAATGGTGTTTTTAATAGATACGCAGATAAATTAGATAGATGTATATGTGTGTGCATAGGTTAGTATAAGATGAACATTTCCTAGATTTCTGTGCTGAGAAGGCTTAAGAACATTGATACCCTAGTAGCAATAAGCACACCTGTGAGACAGAGGCACAGTGTTAAGCAACATTGCCCAAAATCCTGAAAATATATTCTCTATTTGAAGTAAGTGAACATACCGACAACCAGATTTAGACATAAAACACTCAAATTGTATCTTCTAAGTAAACATTTAAATTATCTGTGAGTTTCACATACAGAAAAGGAAAAGCAAAGGAAATGCCAATCTCAAATACATGTTCCTTAATTATGGATGGGTTTATTATCTGTAAATAGGCACCTCCCAAATACTGATTTACAAGAAATTTAAGGCGGCATCCTCTGTCTTCCCGACTGTGGCAGATTCCTCTGGGAATTCCGGGAGGCTCACACTCCAGTCCCACCATATCTCAAGCAAAATGTGAGACAAATTTTGTCTGAAAGCTTTTATGGAAAGTCATAAACATCGGCTGGCAGCTCCTCATTTTGTCCCAGCACCAGCTTGCCACAAAATGTGACATCAGAATTTAGGAACAGTTTATGAAGCCATGGGGACGTGTGTGGAGAAATGCCTCGCGCCCCGACAAGCCATCGCTCCTCTGCTCCGTCTCCTAAGCCAGTGCACCAGCATCCGTCTTTTTCCCACTGCAAGGTGCCACGACTGCTGTCTCCATGCTTCATGGGTTGGCTCCCACCCCCTGCTGCATAGAAGCATGTCCTTAGAGGGGAGGGTGACAAAGTCCCTGTGAATCCCGGCTACACAGGGCCTCTCGACACCGTCCTCATTAGAAGCTGCAAGAAGAACTAAGTTCAGAGTTTCCAAGAGACAGCAAGAGCCCATAGTATGCACCAGACAGGAAGAAGCTTCCAGAACGTATCTCCTGACTTGGTATTGCCAAGAGAATTCAGCTCGGGTAAAGCCCCAGAGAGCTTCACAGGAAAACCTCCTGGCCCTCTGGAATCCAGCAATTCACCAGGGCACCAGGAATCCTGGCAGGGACCCCGTGACCCCAAAGGCTTGAATGGACAAAACTGCCATGTGAAAAACCTTTGCTTGGAACACATGAATCCCAGGAAAGTGTCACAGCCAGGATGGGCACGACCTCCCCAAGTACACAGGCAGCACAGCGGGAACCCTCCAGCCATGTCCAGCCTTAAAACTGACCCCTCTCATTAATACCCAAATCTCCCTGCAGAGCTAATTGCCAACCATGTGGCTCCTGGTCACCAACCCAAAAGTAGGGACCTGTGGGGTTTCCGCACCTGAGCATTTCTCTTATTCATGCGGGACAATTTAGGAAAATTAAGATTATTTTAATGGTCTCATTAGTTGTATGGTTGTGAACGAGTGTATGTTAAAAAGGTAACGGCATGGCCTCTATGTTAGTTTTCCATGCTGCTGCAATAAAACTACTATGAATTTAGTGGCTTAGAATAACACGAATTTATTATGGAACAATGCGAGAGATCAGAAGTCCCAAAGACGAGACGTCAGCAGGACCAGGTTTCTGGCGGCTCTTGGAGACAATCCATTCCCTTGCATTTCCCTGCTTCTAGAAGTCACCTACCTGCATGTCCTGGCTCAGGGTCTCCTTCCGTCCTCAAAGCCATCAAGCCCATCACTCCAACCTCTGCATCGGTAACCACATCTCCTTCTCTGATGCTGACCGTACCGCCTCTCTCTCTCTTTTGCTTATAAGAATTGTTCCCAGATAATCTCCCCATCCCAAGATCTCGAACTTAGCCACATTCGCAAAGCCCCTGGTGTTATGCTGGTTAACATGCTCGCAGGTTCGAGATCAGGACATGGACCTCTTTGGGGGGCCGTTACTCTGCCTACCATAGACCTCGAGTGCCTTAAACACCCCCCTTTTCCATCTTGTTTATTTTATTATATGGTTTGGCAAACTCTTTTCTCACCTCTAGTACAAATAAAAAGTCTAATAACATCTACTACCTAAATTAATTTCCCCAGACTGGCTCAAATGCCCCAGTAGAGATTTTCCAGTACAGAGCTGTGAAAGGAAACAGTAAACTAAAGACAGAGTTTAGTCTGCCCTCAAAGAATTATAAATTAGTTGAGAAGATATATATACGTTAAATATAACTACTGAACAATAAAATGAAGTACAGAATTCAAGCAGCTTGATAGAAATATTACCAGAGTTCAGACAAAAAGTAATCAATATGTGTTGGGAATTCCCTAAATTTGATCAGACTCTAATAATTAAAATTTCATTGTAACAATAATAGTATTAATAATAAAGAATTACTGAATGCTTATTATGTGCAAGGTGCTGTGAATTAACTCGCATAATCCTTACAAAACTCTATATAGTTATGATCCCTATATAGTTATGATCCCTACTTTATAAATGAGGAAACTGAGGCACAGAGAGTTTGAGTAGCTTGTCCCTGGTCACAGAGCTAATAAGTGGTGTGGAGTTGGGATTTGCACCCAGCAGGCTAGCTCCAGAGTTGATTATTTCAGACACTATTCTCTGTTGCCTCCTTTAACCTTCTAGAGATGGTGTGTATTCCTGTTTTGCCGAGTAGCTGCTGGAATCCTAAACTCCGTCTAGCACCTCCTTCGTGCCCCACAGCAGCCAGCTGTTGCTTCCGACCTCTTACGAGAAAAGTCTGTGGAATAAACTCAATGAAAGGGAACTCAGGAAAGGAAAACACACAGAGAAAAACCCATCAGCACGCTAACCTCGAGCATCCAGGCTATGATCTCCCCCAGATAGAGGACCAATTCTCAACAAGAGAGACTTATCGGGGCTATCAGTGGTTAAATACCCGGTCCCCCATTCCCTATACGTGATGGAGCCCAGGCTGCGTCAGGCCGGGACATGACAATGAACAGGACATAGCCCCTGACCACAGGAAGGCCCTGGGCTGGTGGAGAAGACAGATCCAAACGGGAACTAATGACACACCTTGAGGCAAACCGTCAATGACACAAGCCCAGATCAAGAGGGGAGATCGGTAAGAGAGCAAGGAATTCCCGGAGAAGGGACGGCTTGAGTGGAGTCACTGAAGGCCAGAGGAGTCCATTAGGAGTGTGTGAGTGGCAAGGTATGTTTTTTCCTTTTTAATTTTTTTTTTGGGGGGGATAATTATATATTTGCAGGAAGGTGCACAAATAGTGAAGAGAGGTCCCTGCGTGCTCTTCTTCCTGCTACCCCATGTGATTACAGCTTATGTAGCTGTGGGATAGTATCAAAACCAGGAAACTGGCTGTGGCAGAGTGAGTGTGCATAGCTGCATGCCATTTTAATTATTTTTTTTATTTCGGCATATGATGGGGATACAGATTTTAAGGTTTCAATAACTGCCCTTTCCCCCCCTCCCCCCACAAGTCTGAGTCTGCATGCCATTTTATCATGTGTAGAGTCTGTTATCCAGCTGTCATTTCAAGATGTTGTATACCCAAGGAATAATACCATGTGTAACATTTGGGGAGTGGCTTTTGTCTGTTCAACTAATGCCCTGGAGATCCATGTGAGTTGCTGTGTGATCAGCAGCCCATTCCTTTTTTGTCACTGAGTAATATTCCATGGAGTTTAACCATTCGCCTACTGAAGAACACTGAAGTTGTTTTCAGTTTTTGGCTATTACAAATAAAGCTTGTATGAGCATTCCTGTATAGTTTTTTTGTGTTGCATATAAGTTTTCATTTCTCTGTAACAAACATCCAGGAATGCAATTGCTGATCTGCATGGTCATTGTGTTTAAATTTTTAAGAAACTGTCAAACTCTTTTCTAGAGTGGCCATACCAATTTACATTCCCAGCAACAATGTACAAGAGATCCAGTAGTCTCCTGGAATAAGAACACATATTTGCATAGACAGTGGGAGAGAAATTTAGGGTAGTTAGGAAGAAAAAAATTTTCCCAAAATAAGGATAATTTTAAGCGTTGGCCAGTTGTGGAGTGACTAAGTGGCAGATCTTAGAAGATTTATTTTTCACCTGACCTTGACAACTTAGTTTTTATAGTAAGATGTGTATGCAGGGACCTGTTCAACAGTGGTTAAACTACTCAGACTCTACAGTCTCAGGTTTGTGTAAACAGCTTTTTGAAGCCCATTCTCTTCATATGATGTGAGGCCCAATTCCTAAAGTCTGCAAGTATGGAGCCAAAATTATTCCTGAAGAGTATCTTCAATCACCCCTAAAATGTACAACAATTACTAGTTATTAACTTCAGCAAAGCCATTTTTTTTCCTCCAGTGTTATGGCAGTTCACTGTGTCTTTTCCAAATGAACTCGAGTTTAGGCACCTTTAAAAAAAATGAAAAACATGAAAAAATGAAAAACAGAAACCTACATACAAATGCACACATGCGTGCATGCACTCACACACGCATACACAGACACACACAGTTGCACACACATAATGCATCCTGTTTCTAAAGGCTAGACGGATGGGGGAAGAATTCCAGAGAAAATAAAATCAACTGAGGACAGAGATTCTCGCGTGTTCAGTCTAGGCACACCATGTTTTCAAATGACACCAAATGTCATTTGAAATGTTACCACCACCACCGCCCACCCTGCTCACCTGGAGCACTTGAGAGGACCAGGCACTATATATTTTTTTTTGAGTGTTTGCAGGGAAAAGCGCACTATTTTAAAACAATAGAGAGCAAAATTTGTGCAGAACTGAGTCTATTGAGCTGTCAGGGAAACTGCAGTCTCAAAGAGGGTGGATTTCTCTGAAATTGCAGGCTGTGTCTCATGACTTCTGAAAAGCGGATGCAGCTTTTCGACATCAGTTGGCAGCAGCGTGTCTCGACCCATGTGCTTTCAGCCAGGAGGAGGATGAAAGAAAAGAACAAAGGGTTCCCACCACCGAGGTGGATTTGGCTGCCAGTGACCAGCAGGCCCAAGTGGGTGGAGCCTGACCTGAGCTGGGCAGCAAGAGGCAGCAGGAGGTGAGAACGTGTGCTCCTCCTCTAATGGGGGCAGTGACCCAACGGGCCCTGCAGACCCCTCACCCTTATGCGGGCAGCAAGAAAGACATTCTAGCTTTTTCTCCCCCTGGACCCCACACCCCAGGACCCCTGCAGTTGCCATAGGTGCTGCCACCTTCCTGGCACAGCTGAGAGCTTAGGTCTCACTCTTGCCTGCCCCAGGGCCACCGCACCTGTGCCCTGTGGGAAGGGCTCCTGGTGGCAGCTTTTCCCAGGCCTCTGAGACCCACTCCCCCTGCCCATCTTGCCTGGGCTGCACTTCCACCCCGATCCCACCTGCACACAGCAAATGACCAATGGCAACAGTCGTTACGCCAGCTGGTCTCGCAGAGAATGCCCCTGGTGCTGTGCTGTGCGCCCGCCGTGCGCACTCACTTCCCTCCTCCGCGAGAGGCCGTCCAGCCCCCGTGGGGAGTGGATGAGACCCCAGGGAAGCCCAGGTAGGTTGAGGAGGCTCTCGCACCGCCCGGGGACACCTGCGCCTCTGAGCCACAGCTCCTACCTGCAGCCTCCAAATCACGTCGGACTGAATTTGGCGTGTCCGGGGGAGTCACGGATCTCCGCCAAGGTGGGGTCTGCGGTCAGCTGCGTCGTGAGCGCGCGTTCCTCTGCGGGTACAGACGACGTATTCTGGGCCCCTGCGGTGGGAGGGAAGAGGCGCAGAGAGCCACTCTCCGCCTTGGTACCCCAGACCCCAGTTTGACAGAGTTAAGGTAGGAATGTGGGGCGGGATGCGACTCTATGCTTTTGGAGAAAGGGGGTGCACATAACCGGACCCCTCTTCTTAGATCTTAAGTGCCACACAATGTGTCTCAGTTTAGAGTGGGGGACAATAAACATTTTGTATCTCAGCCACTCTCCCTCCTCACTTCTGGAACAGCGTCTAATCCCATTCCGGGTACTGCAGGTGGTGCCAGGCAGGGGAGCTGACGGTTTTGGAATGGTCAGATTTGCTCCCGTCTCCCGCAGGGCTGCCAGCAGGGGGAGGGCGGCTCGGCGCCCCAGGAGGCTCTCCTGGCGGCACCAGCGTCCTCTCCAGATGTCTCCAACAAACCTCAAGCTCAAGCTCCCTCCGCCCCAGCGTCCCGCGGGGAAGACGCGCACTCCTGCCTTATCTTTGCCGGGCAGCGCGCCCAGATCCAGGCTCAGCGCCCTTCTCCGCCGGGGGGCCGCGCCCCTGGGGCTCATCCTGTGTCCCCGCGGTTCAAGCCGGGTGGCCGCCCCCGCCCCCTGGCGACCCCTGGCAGCACGGTTGCTACCTGCCTCCCTGCAGGGTCCTGGCCGCAGGGGTTCCGGCTCTGGCAGTTGCTTCCACTCGGACAACTTTTCTCCAGTCCCTGCGGCCACCCGCCTCGCGCAGCCCCAAACCGCGCCCGGCGCACCTGTGCTCTGCTCTGCGCCCACCCAGGCGCAGGTGGAGAAGGTGCGCGGGCGCGCGCCAGGACCCAGCGCCGGGAGAATCCCTCTCCCCGCAGCGAGAGCAAGGCTGGACTCGAGCAGGGCGGCTCCTGCGGGACCCTCGGGAATGCCCTCCTGGGACCCCAAAACTCTACTCTGTCGGCCTCCTGCCTTCGCTCCTGTGCCCAAGAGTGGAAGGCGCGCTCTGGTTGGCATCTGTGAATGCCTGGAATTAGATGGAACAGGGTATAAAATACCAGAGAGAGAGAGAGAGAGAGAACACAACAAATCTGTAAGGCCACACCAGCAGTTAACAATCCTTAAAAACAAATAAAGGGTTCTCCAAGAAAGGGACTGGAGAGTTGAGATGGAAGAAAAAGTAATTCTACCTGACTGCAGGAGGTGGAATGCGGCAGAGAAACGTTTCCAACCAAAAAGGTTAACCGTAAAATAAATATTCTTACAGTTCTAGAAGACAGCAGAGAATTATTTTTTTAAATAAATTATCCTAATCCCCCAGCTCTCCACTATGTTTGACTACTACTGACAAGATCAAGAAAAGACAGGTCTTAAAATAGCCGTGGGCTGCCTGTGCTTTCCTAAAGTGTAAGGGGCGATTATTTTCGCCGCCCAAAGGGCTGGAGAATTTTTCTTTTTAAGGCAGGTAAAATATTTCTAGCCTCGAAAGATCGGCGAGAAATATGACCCGTTATTCCTGGCTGAGGGATCTGGGCCACTTGGCCCTCCCTCCTTTTTGTTTCGTTCCTTCCATGTAAACTACAGGGTATCTTTCCTTACCACAACGCACATAGCAGAGGAAATAAGGATTCAAAAAAAAAACAAAAAAAACAAAAAAACATAAATTTGAGACAGAAAATTCCAGACCCCTGCTGGGGGAGAGGCTTGTTTGATCCCAAAGACTGGAAAATAGGAGGTCTGGAGGGACATGGGGTTGGAAGGAAGAGGAGAGGCTGAGTAGAAGGGACAGAGATGAGGGGCTGGGGAGGGCTTTGTGGGTGGGAGGAGCAGCCCTAACTCACCTGCAGCCTATAAGCAACTCGGTGCTGAACTTGCCTTGAGTGGGGTCCCTTCTGTCCCCCTCTGCAGTCCTGCTGTCTGTCAATGTCTCCCCACCCAGGAACCTCAGCCAGAGAAAAGCACTAGGACCAGAGCGGTGAGGAGTTTAGATACTTTTGGAGATTTAGGGATATGAAGAAACAACTTCACCTTCTGGCCAAGGTGGAAAGTCTGCAGGAAATTGGGCAGAGATGGCCACACCTCCACTGATACTTCTACATTCTTGGGATAGATCTCACCCACTGGAAAGCAATGATGATGTCACTTGCTATGGTTTTGCTCACATGGCTGTTTTGAAGATCAAATTCGAAAGGATACATGAAAGCTCACCGAAAAGTTGTAAGTTGCTGTTCAAATATAAAAGCTCTACTAAGGAAATGTTATCTTCAAAAACTTCGTACAGGTATGTGACAGACAGATTCCAAGAAGATCATGCTGACTTCAGTGAACATAGGAAATGTTCTCTTATTACAAGCAGCCGTTAATTAATTGATCTTAAGGTTTGTTCACTCAAATACATCAAGCACCTTTCATAAAATCACAGTTATTATAATAGCAAACCCTCTGGTTATATAATAAAGAAAGATTCACTTTGTAATTACTGCAGCCCAGGTTAAGTAATTCCTACTGGATGAGAATTTTAATTAGTGAAAACAATTCAAGATGTGTGTCAGTATTTTAGGACAGTGGTAATCCTGAGCTATCAGATATGGTGTTTCTGGGAGGGATAGTGGTACGAAAGAGATGGTGGGAAATGGGGCAGGTGGATTAGCATTCTTAAAGCCAGTAATAATGTTAAATGCAACCAAAATGGCAGGGTAACTTTCCAGCATGACTGCAACTTTATTCCTCACTCCCCAGAAAGGAAATACAACACACAAAAAACACATTTGCAAATTCTTAAATTTTTCAGCTGACATGACAGATGTTAAATACTTTCTTTCATATGGTGCTAAGACACTTTGTTTGGACACTTTGTTATGTATTGGTTCTTAAGTTACCCCAAAGTCTCATCTCATTACAGCATTATATCAACTTAAAGTCCAAAATCTCATCTGACTAAGTCATATGAGGCTACGTGGTTCTCCAGATATAATTCCTTAAATACAGCTATTATATTTGTGTACAATTTATAGACTTTCAAAACTGAATATATCTTACCTGCTCTCTGCCCCATGCACCCAGCATACAAAACTTAAAGAGGTATGGAATAATCACTGTAGACATTCCTGTTTAAAAGGAAGGAAAATTAGATCCTTAAATGAGCCACTGTTTCATAACAACTCTGAACTACAGCCAGGTATATACTGGAAGTTTCTTGGTTAGAGCCCAAGGGCCAGGAATAACTCTACATAGCTCTCAGCTCCACCTTCTGAGTGGAGGAATTATGAAAGAAAGCATGTATTTGCAGCTGAGTTGTTTTCTTGTCTTGCTTTCTACCTGTAGAATCTTGGGGATACATGTGCTCTATTTCATTTTATGTTGTCTGCATTTCTTCAATGTCAAGATGGCAGCGTTTCTGCTAATGCAATTCTCTCAAACTCTTCGTGGACCTCCTGTGAATCACACTGGTGTTCACTCCATTAAATACGTTAAGACCCACCCACGATCATGACCACCTTTTATATAAGATATAATCTCACAATCTCCTAGAGTCCCTGTTGTTTGGTAGGCAAACTCTAAATCTTCCTAAAAGCCCTTTTGTATGACTGAATAATTCTCCAATGCACCACCTCTGAATTTGGTAACATCTGAACAAACGTTCTTACAATCAAACCCTCAGTTTCATCTTAAGCTAACATTTTCCTGGTAGCGCTCTGTATTTCCCTTGTTTGCTTGGGAACTATTTCTTCATTTTAGCATTGTTTGCAATCAGAAGAGCCTGAGAATTTTAAAAGTCATTGAGTTCTGGCTTTCTCTCTTTCTCTCAATGGCTCTTCCCTCATTTTTGTTTCTTTCCTCACACATTGTACCATAAACAGCACCTTTGCTAAGTTTCTGCCACTGCATCATAAAAATCCTCCTGTTCTACTTTCTAATTTCATGTTTCTCACTTACTTCTGAACTCTCAGAGCCCAAAAACAGATGTCTCCCACAGTCTATGTGAGGCAACCTAAGCTTTCTCTAACACACTCCTCAAAACCCTCCTAAGCTCTACCCACTAATTGGTTCCAAGCAGCTTTCATATTCTTGGGCGCTTTTTTTTATGGAAGCACCTCACTTCCAGGTACTAAAATATTGACTTTTTTATTGTTTCATAAAAAATACCTCAAATAATGGCTTAAAAAAACCAACCATTTATTATTGAATCATTTCTGTGGGACAGCTTAATTGGTGTCTATGGTTCCAGATTTTCCACAAGGCTGCAATTGAGTTGTTTCTCAGGGCTGCAGTCATCCCAAGACTTGATGGGAGAGGAGCTGCTCTCTCACTCACTTGCTCTGAGAAAAAAAAAAAAAAAAAGAAAGAAAGAAACATGCCACCATGTGCTAAGCTGCCCAGTGAAGAATCTCATGTTGAAAGAAAATGATGTTTCTGGCCAGCAACCAGCGAGGACTTGCCAACAGCCATGCACAATTAGAGCTTGGCTAGAAATAGAGTTTGGAATCATACTTGGAGGAAGATATATTGGTTTGGGCACTGGAAGGAAGTTGGGCTGCCTGAGATTATGTAACAAATGAAAATCAAACAAAAAGACACTTTGGAATGAGAGAAAAACACAAGCAGGGGAGTATCTGGGGTCTTCGAGCAAATGTCCCAGAACTGCTGTGAGCCAAGCCTGTCCTCCCGCAGGGGCTGGGGGCTGTGCTGTTTAGAGACTTGGGCTAATCCCATAGTGCAGAAACTCATGAGGTATGAAAGAAGCTTTGTTTTAAAGGTATTATCAGTTAGGGTTTCAGGAAGAAACAAATGCACACTTGAACTGGTAATTTGAAGACAGTTAAATAAAGAGATTCTTTAAAAAGCAGAAGTATTTAACAGGATCCAATAAATATAGCAGACCAGAGGCTAGTGAGAGTGGAGAGATTATGTATCTCCTGTGCTTCAAGGGGAAAGGGAGGGGTGGTTTATAGAACCAGAAAAGGGGAGCTACATGGATGGAGCCATTAGGCAGAAGCCGTGCCCTTTGGTAGGGGAACACACAATATTTCTAGTGCCCTGAAAGGAGGGAAACAGATAAATCAATACCTAGCCTCAATCTTCCCACTTGCCAATCTCCTGGAGATGTCTCTCTTGGGCCAAACCAAGCTGGGAACCAGAAGGCAAGGAAGCTCATGGTGGGTTCCACGCCTGTCAGACTCTCTGGGCACAAGCAGGATGCAGAAGGTGGAGAATTGACCTTGACAGCAAATCCAGCACTCCCTGTGAATGGTAGACACCACCTCCCTCAGCCAGAAGATCAAGGTTCACATCAGCAGTGAGGAGTCATGGTGGTGCTACCCAGCCTTCACAGGATGTGATCAGAAAGACTTCCCTCTGTGGTCTTCCTCCCAAAAATGCACAACCCTAATCTCATTATGCAAATAAATCAGAAAAAAAAAAGGCATTCTACAAAATGTGTAATCACTGCTCCTCAAAGCCATAAAGGTTGTCAAGAACAAAGAAAGTCCAAGAAATTATCACAGCCAAGAGGAGAAATATATGGGAACTCTCCACAGTATGTTTTGAAATTTTTAGGTAAAGCTAAATTATTTTTTCTCTAAAATAAAACAATGTATATATTTTTACATACATGTCATTTAAGTATTTTCTACAGGATAGTAGATTTTGGATGATGGTACTTAATTAAGATTCAGGTGTTTCTCAGCCTTGCATTACAAGTTTCATGTCCCTCCCTGGTTGAGATACTGGATTTAATTTTCCGAGCTTCCTACTGTTTCTCAGAATCATTTTCTTCTATTCCTGAAGGAAAATAAGCACTTTGTCTTCATCTGGCACAAGTGACTTGGTCTTCAACTCCAGCGCTGCACAAGTTTCTGATAGTTGGTGCGTAACTAATGGACTGGTCCCTCCAAGGGAAGGAGAAGTGTCAGGAGGAATGTGACATGATAAAACGGTGTTGGCATCTGAGGACAGAGTGAAAAGTCAATTAGTAGAACCACAAGACCATTTGCTTTGTGATTAGCCACCAAAATGGCGTCAATTCTCCACTTTTCTGTGTTTACCTATCACAGTAAAGGTTACTTTGAATCCATTTGCATCTTCTGCATTCCTAACACTGAACCTGGTGCCAAACAGGTAAAGGGAAACTTAAACCTTCTTTCCCAAAACACTTTGCTCTGAGAGTGAGTTATCGATTTTTGGTTATGCTGGTATTTTTTTTTTTAAGGAGTGATCGAATCTTTCTCAATGTCACTGAGGCTGGAATAATTCCAAGTAGCCTACACAGCATTCCTTTGCTTTGGATTGTGAAGACAAGACCCAAGTGCTTTCTCCTGGGCGTGGCATGGATACATGGCCCCTGGTTGGACCTTCGTGTGCTCTGGGGGGACAGACATCCCACACCCAGAGTCCCCTCCCTCTCACCCTGACTGTCCTGCAACAAACAAATGCAAAAATGTAAAAATCAAACAATCTCCAAAAAGGTCAATCTTTGATTTCCTCCCAAATTCTTTCATATATTTTGGCCTTAATTTTTAAAAACTTGCACTTCTGAAATATTCAGTGTCTACTTTTTAAAAATATACACAATTCCCATTCCCTTCCTTGCCACTGTCTTTAGAGTGCATTTAGGTAGAAATTTGGGTACATTAAAACAAGTCAGATATTTTCATCAACTTTTAATGAAGATTTAAGAGAAAATTTGAAAGAAATATATGAAACGTGCTCTTTTCAGAAGCTTGGTGACTGCTCCTGAAACTGGGCAGCAGTGACAGGCATTACATATTTTTGTTTTATTTGTTTTGCTTTTATAAGTTTTAAAAATTGTTATGGATACATAATAATTATACATATTTATAAGGTACATGTGATATTTTGATACATACAAACAATATGTAATTTATTGCATACTTCAAAATAGCTAGAAAAGAAGACTTGAAATATTTTTAATATATTAAAATTTCTGCGAAAATCTGCTCTGGAAAGAGAAACCAATACCATTTCTGCTTCTTCATGATGCCTATTGTTTCTACCCTGAATACCTTGGGGTATTGGGTTTTGATTCAACAGACTAAAATAAATGCCTAATTAGAAAGCCTTTCTATATCCACAGCGCTCTTTTTTTTAAAAGAGAGTAGAGGTTTATAACAAAAATGCTGATAATCAGGTCCACATGTCCCCAGAGACTGTAGCCCTCTATTAAGATCAATGAAAAGAGATACTTCTAATAATAACATCAGCAGGGAATGTGCTAGGAAACTAGTTTGAGATCTCAAAATATTTTCACAAATGCATAGCTCATACTCTGGGTTACCAACGTTCTCCTTGGTTTTAATTTATTTTTCAAAAAAAAATCATTAAATCAATTCAGAAACCCCTCAGGGCTTTATCCTGTATCCCATTCTGGAAATGGGATATTGAATTGCAATTACTCTTACATTATAGCTGTCATTTTAGCCCAGAGTGAGCTTATTTGCAATATCAGGAATCACTCCCTAGTTGGATCTAACTATAAGAAGACTCATAGAACCTTGCATTTGGAGAATAAATAAGAGTGATCGTTACCCACATTACAAAAAACATTCTCCCGTCTCTTTAAATGTTAGCTTTCCTAGTCCGAGGCATCATATTTGCTTACAGATCCTGGGCTATCCATGTTTCACACAATGCCTTACTCTTAAATTAGAACTGAGTGGAATTTAAAAGCTGGATTGTGCAAGCATGAGAAAGGTAAAGCCAAAATGTTAGGTTTGCATTGGAGATTAAGAAGGGAGAAAGTGACATTTTCTGTTAATGCGAGAAAGAGGCAGATGTATCAGAATTAATTCCCAAAGGCTGAAGGGGGTGTGTGAGACGTAATTTGGTCTTTGGTTCATCTCTGGAAGGAAAGCAGGTATTAAAGAGAGGCATGTCCTCGGAGATCTCCTCTTCCTCTAGCCTCTGGAACAATAGGAGAATGGACGGAGAGTGTGGAAAATTTTTCCCAAGGGTCTAGGAGCCAGAAAAACAATATACAGGTTGTCCATCAATGAGTTCTTCCCACCCCATCCTCCCCTTGGCCCAACGCCCTGCTTGGCCTCAGCCTATGGAGCTTTCTCTTGTCCATGGATCACCTACAGATTATCTCGCACATCTTACATATTGCATATCTTGAAAAACACCAGAGTGGTACAAATAAACTTTATCAGAGATGGCCAAGACACTTCACTAGCAATCTAGACCCTGCTGTTAGCAGGATCTTAGACACGTTCTCTTCATCTGTAAAACAAAGTTGTTGGACAAAATGACCACCAAGATTGCTTCCAGCATGGACAGTCTGTGGTTCTGATTTATAAATTGATAACATGATACAACATAAAGCAAAGACAGCCTTCATTTGCTGTATTTTCAAACATAAGAAAAGCATAACCTAATTTTAAATTTGAAGCTTCATCATCTCTATTTTGGAAGCTATTTCAAGTTTTCAACACTCTCCCAAAGAAATCTCTTCTTTGGATACTGGGGGAAATGTCTGTGGGGGTGGGTGAGAGAAAGGCATGCAGGTGGGAGTCGGACAGGGTTGTTTAAGGATGAGGTTGCTAGATGTAGCAAATAAAAATACAGGACACTCACTCTATTTTGAATTTCGGATAAACAACAAATAATTTCAGTATAAATACATGTCACACAATATTTGTTATACACTAAAATAAGTATCCCTTATCTGAAATTCAAATTTGACTAGGTATCCTATATTTTATCTTGCAATCTTACCTGAGGGTTAACTAAAAGTGTTTACAAAAATGTGCTTAGCAAATGCCAGTTTCCTTTTAATTAGTACCCCCCCCCCACAGAACAATCCAGAAGTAATTAATTTCCTAGTTTGTAAGACATAATAGAGTATGAAACACACACCTATTTTAAAGAAAATATTTATGATAGAAAATATAACTACTTTATATCATACATGCCTAGGAAATAATTTTAAAATGATTTTGTAGGGAAAATATATAATATTGCGTAGGCAAATACAATATGCTGTATATTATATAGAAGGGAACAATTCTGGATTGGAAATAATAGCCAACTAGTGCAGAGAAATTGTAAAATCACATAGGTAAAAGAAATATATCAGCATCAGTGAATACTGAAACACAACAGAAGAAATACCACAAATGTTAGTACGTTGTGTCTCCCTTATGTGTATCATTTTGGAAACAAATACTAGGACAGTAATTCACAGAATACTGGAAACTAAAAAGTAAGGTGAAATATAAAATAAATGCCATTAACTTGAATTCCCCTTCTGTACTTGCAGGTAGAGTAAATCAAGCAACAACAAAAAAAAAACAACAACAACAAAAACATAAATTCTGAATGAATTCCCACCCTGGGAATTTAGACAAATTATATGTAGACAAAACAATATTTCAGCAAAAGTCAGTAGACAATACTGAAGGGAAAAACTAATGAAATTTCAATGTCATGCTCATTCATACAGAAAAAAAATAAATATTTTTCTAACCATTAGTGTAGAACAAACAGCAGGAGAGAAAATGAAAAAAATCTTGGAAAAACTAGCTTAATCAAAAACTCACTAGAACTTCTATTACTGTTTGAGGCACTTAAACATGGTAGCAGTAATTAAGTATTTTTTTTTTTTTTTTGAGACAGAGTTGCCCAGGCTAGAGTGAGTGCCGTGGTGTCAGCCTAGCTCACAGCAACCTCAAACTCCTGGGCTCAAGCGATCCTGCTGCCTCAGCCTCCCGAGTAGCTGGGACTACAGGCATGTGCCACCATGCCCGGCTAATTTTTTCTACATATATATATATTAGTTGGCCAATTAATTTCTTTCTATTTATAGTAGAGACGGGGTCTCGCCCTTGCTCAGGCTGGTTTCGAACTCCTGACCTTGAGCGATCCACCCGCCTCGGCCTCCCAGAGTGCTAGGATGACAGGTGTGAGCCACCGAGCCGGCCGGTAATTAAGTATTAATCAAACATGTACAGGAACTAACCTGAACTCTACCTACAATTTTCTGGGTATCCCAGGTCTTTTTACTTCTGTTGAGCAAACCTTCCCAAAATGTGAGGTTTCTATCTTTACTCTGATGCTTTTGGTTTGCACGGGTGGCCATTAGGAAGTAGGAACAATGCTACTGTTTTGAAATCCACTAATCTATAGCTCCTATTAGAGATGGGAAGCAATTGATGGTTTTACACTCGCAATGCAGGTTGCCTAAACTTACAGTAATTTTAAAATTAAGTTGTTTTCAAGAAAAAGCTGGCAAGCACGGCAGCACTTTATAAAAAGTGGGTGATGGCCATATTTGATTAGAAAGTTTGATTAGGAACAAAATAAAAACAGTTTATAACAATTATTTTATTATAGGTTGGCTTCACGTTTCTTAACTCAGCCCTGATTAAAATCAAAGAGCCCCCATCCAGGCTAACCTTCCTGCACTCTGGGGGCACGGAGGACGTCCCACACCCAGGGTCCCCTCCCTCTCACCCTGACTGTCCTGCAATAAGCAAATGCAAAAACGTAAACATCAAACAATCCCCCAAAAGGTCAATCTTTCATTGCCTCCCAAATTCTTTCAGATAGTCTGGCCTTATTTTTAAAAACTTGCACTTTTGAAATAGTCAGTGCCCACTTGTTAAAAAATACACACAATTCCCATTCCCTGCCTGATTCCCGAGTCCCTGCTCACAGGTTCACAGCTCCCCCTTCCCAACTGGGTTCTGCCAAGGCCACACCCTTGTTCTTCCCGTCAATGCCAGGTTCTCAGGGGACCACAGGTCTCTTTGCACCTGTCCTCCCTCCTGTCTGGAATGAGGTTTCCCTCCTCTTCCCAGCCATGCTTTCATCAGCCTTTGAGGGCCAGTTCAAGGGATGTCTCTTCTGTGAAGCTGCATGTGGAGGTCAGGGCTTCTATGGCTGCACGTGGCAGAAACCCAAACAGAGAAGGCTCAGACCAAAGAGAGAACTTATCAGCTCCTGAAACCGCATGCCAGAGAGGGACCGGGCAAGGGCTGAGACCCAGGAATCAATAAGCCGGGGTGTGATCCTTTCTCACTGCTTCTCTCTTCAGACTACAGTTTGCTCAGCCCTACTAAATCCATTTAAGCAGATTCTCATCTCCTGGAGCCCAGCTGTGGAAAGGTAATCACCTGTTGAGTGTAGACCTTCTTGTCTTTCATTAACAGAAACTAATATATATGGAAAAATCAATCTGTTTTAACTTAATCTAATGTGATCATTAAAGGCTCCTCTCCCTTTATTATCTAATATAGAAGTGCAGGCAATAAAATCCTACACTGGCTCCATTAGGAAGCCAAACAATTAAACGACGAGGCAATCAATGGCATAATTAAAAACTTTTCCATTATATTATTTACTACCCATCAAGAAAGGTTTGGCTTCCATAATTCAAGCGCCCTCCCCAAGTGTCATGGCTTGGAGCCAAAGGCGTCTACTCACACAGAGGCACGGGCAGGATGGGGAGGAGTGTGTTGTCACGGACACCTGGTTCACCCTCCCTGGTCTCGGGAACCTTTCGTATTCATCGCCTCTGAAGACTTCTCTGAAACTCCCTCCCCATCAGTCCCTCTAAAGGAGCTCACAAACCATGTGCTGCTGTGCCCCCCTAATCATTGTTACTTATGAATATTCATCTTCCTCATTATAACATTATGACCATTGGGACCACAGGATGCCTGTTACCGGGGCAACCAGGCGTGATGCTCCAGGGTGTGGCCTCAGCCCAGCCAGACTTGAGACCAGACTCCAGCTGGGCTCTGCTTCTCACTCCTGTGGTCAGATAACCACTTGCTTTTTTTCACCTTGTAAGATGAACCCGGCAGCCTTTGTGCAGGATGGCTTGAAGAGGGTGTTGCTCGTCATCTATCAATGCCCACCTGCCACTAAGCTCCAGATGCTGGAATTACCTGACCATCACCTCTACCTTCCCCAACCCAGAAACATCCATGTTCTCTCAGCCAGTCTCTCATCATTAGCCGATCCAACTACCTAAGTCAAGATGCAAATGGCTGCACTCAAGAATGGAAAAACAAACACCACAGGTAATCATTATTAAATTGAGACTAACCGATGAGCACACCTGTATGCAGAGAGAAGTAAAACTCATTGGAAATCGACCGGGGAGGGAGGGGGCAGGAGGGGAGGGGCAAAAACCTACCTAATGGGTACTGTGAACACTATTTGGGTGATGGGCACACCTATAGCTAGGACTCAAGCATTACAGAAGCGATTCTCGTCACCCAAAACATTTGGACCCCCTTAATATTTTGAAGTTTAAAAAAAAGAAAGATGTAAATGGCTGATGTATCCCTGTATTCCCAAGAGATATTTGTTCTTTTTCAGCAAAGTCACCTGAGCAAATGAACTTCAGGATATCCCAAGAAAGCACTGGACAGGAGAAAGCAGGGCAGGGTGTTTCGGTGCCCTAGTTTGAGGAGGAGGCCTGGGTCGCACTATCCGATGCTCCCATTTCATTGATTCATTCATTGAACGAAAGTCCCCCCTCCTCCCAGCACAGAGCACAGAGTGCATGAGCTCAAGAGTCTGGGCAATGCAGAGACAGGAGCCCTGGGGTCTTAGAACATTGGCCTTGGCCCACCAGGTAGGAGGCTTACAGTAAAACATGTTCTCATTCTGAACCCCCGGGTCCTCGTACATTATTACATGGGTATAATAATGCCTGCCACTCGAGGCACATGGATGGTGCTGGAAGGAGAGACATGCACCCTCACCAAAGTGATTTTCTTTAAGCATTTGTTCAAAGTTAACTGGAAGACTAATTGATTTGGAAAGGCTGAGAAGAACCTCTACACCAATCTTACCAGCAATTCTGTTCTGTCACTGTTGATGTGAATCTTGGTCACTTGGCCAAAGTAGCCTTTGCCATACTTATTTATCTTAACATTATTTTTTACACTTTCCCAAATCTATTCTTTGGAGGCAAATCACTAAGTCCAGCCCTCCTGCAGAGGGGGGGGGGTGAGAATTAAAACTCCACCTCCTAGAGAGGGGAGAGTATCTACATAAATTATTTGCGATTCTTTCTGAAAAGATATTTGTCCTTTCACCTCCTGTATTTATTTATTCAATCAGGTATTTACATCGGTAGGGACTCACGGACATCTATTTATATTTTGTTGCTCAAATCGTTCCAGCTTCAGTCCCTGGGAGGGAGCCCCTGCAGGCTGTCTCCACTGAGTCTCTTTGACCCGCACAACCCTTTTGTTTTCTGAGCCTTTCCTTATATTTGATGCTGCTACCAGACACGCCAGGCTCACCTCGCGTTTTTCAATTATTTTGAAATGGATTTTTGACATTGAAAAGTGTGTCATCCTGGAACTGGAAACACATTTTTAAATTGGTATTGAAAATTTATGGAGTTTGAAATGGTATACACTTTGTTTTTCTAAAACGAAAGGAAACTGGATCATGAAGTGGTCTCCCTCCTGCCTGAGGCTTCTCCCCCTCCCCCGCACCTGGCTGACTCTGACTCAGCCCCTGAGCCCGTCCGCACGGCAGGGCTACCGTCCCAGGGACCCTTTCCCTGCCCTGGTTTGGGTCCCCCGGCCCCCACTCTTGCTGGACTGAGCCCCTCCCTGTGACGGCCTCCCCTGGGCTGTGAGTGAAGCCCCTGTTTGTCTACCCACAGCTGCCCCCTAAGTACTCGGGAAGCACAGGGCAGAGGGTCCTCTCTTCTGCCCCCAGCTCCTCAGAAAGGCACGGCACACAGCAGTTTCTCAATACATGCCTTGTGGGTGAATCACTTTGCTCTGATCCCCACAATGACTATGGCGGCGTTCACATCTCTAATTGGTGAGCAGGAGGTTAGGACGCTTAGTGACCTAGGGACCAAGAGGGCTGGTGTGTCCCTCTGGGCTGGAGCCAGCTGCAGCCAGCGCCCCCTCCCCCACAGTTTCCTAACCACAGAGGCCCCGCCCTCCCTTTTCCCTGAGCATTTACTTTAGAAAACGTGTCATTGTAACGTCTTTTCCCTGCTCCTTTCAGATGTAAATCTTTTTAAAAGCTCCTTTTCAGTTTGACAAAGTAGGGCCATCTTTCTCAAGGACCTGGAGCCAAACTTCTGCAATGTGACCCTCTAGGAAGATTAGCCCCTGTGGGAGGGAAGGAGTCTAACTTGAGTGGGAGCCTCTCAAGCCGTAAAACTCCCTCCGGTCCTGAAGACAGAAGAAAATTCACTTTTCCTTTCCTTTGTGTGAGGCCCTTAACAAACACAAATGGCCTGAGGTTCCTCCCACTTCCCTCTGCTTTTCAAAACTCTGCAGCCCCTTCCTTTAGAGGAGCGGGGCTCAGACTGAGTCCAGGCCTCTCTGTCCTATTGCAATAGTCTGGGATAAAGTATTCTTTATCTGTTTGACTTTCTGAGGCGGGGGCAGATTTTGCTTTGATTCTGGCCACGTTTCCACACGTGGGTGCTGTGTGGGTCTGAGTCACACCCCGGCCTGCCCACCTGGCATTCTGCTTGGGCTCAGCAGAGTCCAAACGCCCAGACCTGCCTGACCCTGCGAATCGCACCCTGGCACTTATACAAAGTGCCATCGTTCCAGGGCCCACCTTTGACCTAAAGAATCACCGGGTTGGGCCCTCGCATCTGTATTGTTACAGATGGTTTTCCTGTGTGTTTGTTTTTGACCAGACAAATGGGAAATTTGACTCATAGAACACGAAAAGTGTGCAGAAGCGAGATGCTTATCACAGCAATTTTCTGCAGGCTCCGTTCAAGGTAAAACCCAACGGCTACCTCCCCAGGAAATTCTAACTTCCAGCAAAAGATAGCATCTCTCTACTTTCCCATCCTGCACAATTCACCTCCTTCAACAGGAGAAAAAAAGAAAAAACTTACATTGCTGAGAACAATGTTTATAGCTTATTACGCAACCGGTAGAGTTCTATGTCAGAAAGAATGTCAAGTTTTGTGTTCATGAAACTCTCTTCCTCCATCTGAGTAAGGCAGAGCAGGGCTGCCTGTTCTCTATCTCTTGCTTGCTATATTCTCAACATTAGCTTTGCTATAGGTTGTGCACAGGGGCAAATTGGCTTCCAGTAACTCTAGCTGTGTGTGTGGCTGAGGGCAGGAGGGGGCTTGCATCTCTCTTCCAAAGAAGACCACAGGGCTGGGTCTCCTTGGCTTTCAGGATAAGGTACCCATCCCTGGAGTAAGCACCATGGCAACAGAGTGAGATGCTTGGATTTCCTTGGCTTGAGTCACTTGCCTGTTCCTGGAGGATATTAGAGGTATACTTTTCCTCCTTGGAAACAACAGGCAAATGGATGTTGGGTGTCAAGACCAACCGATGTCCCTCGTTATCAGTAAGCATACATAACTCTTGCTAATATAAATTTGGATCACAAACAGGTGGTCTTGGCTCATTTCAGATTGAAATCGTGTTCTAGCAAATAACCTAGGGCAGAAGTTACTAATCATCATGAGCAGCATTTCTTCAAAGATCAGATCCACCCTCAGAAACCATCTCAACAGAGTGCTCTGGGCAGCTACCAGCGGTCTATAGGAATGGATGCATGAGATGACATTGATTTTCCATCCATTCTCATGTGGGGCAAAGGTCTTAGAGTCAAACAGTCCTGAGTTCTCAGCCAGCTCTGCTCATTCCTTACTATCTGGGGGAACTTAAGCAAGTAATGTATCTCCTATGAGCCTCAGTTTCCTCATATAAAAGATTGGGAAAATAACATTTACATGGGAAAAGCATATGCGTATGGTTAGCAAAGTGTCATAAAGCAGGTATTCAATGCATCACATTTTCCTTCCTTCTTCAGAAAGATGCTTTCTCTACTTTGGTGGGATGTATTGAATCTTCTTCCATTTTGGAAAGTGACCCCCCATAATTTATTGACAATGATCTACCAACTGCAACTCACCCTTGGCACCCACTCATGCACCAGCAAATTGGTATTAACTGATCAACACCTAAATGGACATATGGGAACAACATTTATCGGGTGTCAGGCAGGTGGGGGGGAGGGGACGGGTATATACATACATAATGAGTGCTATGCGCATCAACTGGAGGATGGACACGCTAGAAGCTCTGACTCAAGGGGGGAGGGGAGGCAAGGGCAATATACGTAACCTTAACATTTTTACCCCCATAATATGCTGGGGAAAAAAAAGAGGCACCTTTGGGCAACAGTAACACTTGGGGGAGCCAGTGTTACCCTGTCGTGTTAAATGCTCTTGCTCAATCCATGATTGGGTAACTGGTCATTGCAATAGATCCACAAGATACCAGAAGAAAATGTTAAAGAGGATATTTGTGCCACGGGTTTTTGCTCTCAAAGGAGGTGGGCGGTGGGGGCTGGGGGGCAAACAGTGCTGCCCACTGAGACCTCCAGCCTGCTGTTAGAACACTTGAAGCAGGTCAGTAGCCCTCAGTGTTTTTTTTTTGTTTTTTTTTCCTTTCAGCCATTTGTACTTTTTCACCCTCAAAGACACATGATCAATCAAACATGAGTGATTGCTGTAGCCTGTATTGACCGTTTGTTTCTTAAACAATGAAAGTTTGGAGGAATCTGTGCAGGGATTTTTGATGATGTGTTGAAAGTTCCTTCGATTCTGAGATTAATTTCCCTACAATGTTTACCGTGCCTTTGGGTGAGAGTTTGGCCTGCATTTGTATGCCGTACCACTTAAAACAAATTGAATCAAAAAAGTAAAACGATGATGTTGTCTCTTTTTAGAATTTCTATTTGCAAATATGTTTGTGGGGGAAGGCATGATGGATATGTTAACGAGCAGACGAGATTCTGGGTTTCAGACTGTGTTCCTTCCCCCTCGTGGAATTTACTACAGATCTGGAATGTAGATAGTGCGGGACTCAGTCCAAAATCGATGACTTCACCACAACTGTGGTGAGATCCAGCCTGGACATACGTGGTGCTTTGAGGGTTGTATATTCTGGGGAAACCTCATCTGAGCAAATTGTAGACTCCCATATTATAGTGATGGAACAAGAGCAAGCCCATTTGGAAAGATTTCTGCTGGAAATACTAGTATACTTAACTACTAATATCTAAAATAGGAAAGATGTGTAATCACACAATAACAGAAGATGTGCTGGGGTCCTTCAGCAGCTCTGAAAGCACAGGACATCCACCCTTTCTTGGCATTTTCCCCACCGGCTGCAAACGACTTCACCGCTCCAAGCGTTATGTCCTTCCATGACAGTGTCCCAAGCAGACAGGACAGAGAAGCCAGAAAAGGGACCTTCTCAGGGGACAGAACTCCTCCAAACTCCCCCATGTATCTCACTGACCAGAACTGGGTTCACAGACTCACTCCAACCAAGCACAGCAGAGCTTCAGGAGGGACGTATCTTCCATGGACGTTTATCTGGCAGTTCAGTGCCTGCATGAAACCAGGGCACTGTTTGCACGAATGAAGTGACTATGGGGTACCTGTGGTCTCAGTTATTATTTCCTTACGATATTGCTAATATAGTCACAAAGCTCGTTAGCAGGAATTCCAGAATCTCCCCTTGGGATAGTCCTCCTGCCCCAAATCGTCTAATACTCATGGAGGTTAACACAGTCTGAAAGGACTTGGCTTCCCTTTAAATGCCAAGCAGAAAGGAAGCGGCCCCTGATGGGCGCACGGCTGTCGTTGCAGTATGCTGCCACATGGTGTCGCTGTTGGAGAGTGTCTTGCACAGCTCTGCAGTTGTAATGCTCTGGGGCTGGGACACCTGCCCAGGACATGCTGAATGAGAAGGCAGAGCGCTTTGTGGCAAAAGAACTAGGGTAGTTTGGCATGTTCGTGGTTGTTTTGCGCTGGGGTGTTCCCTGACACCTTGCATCAACCACCCATACACTCTACAGAGCCCAGCTATGCAAAACCAGCCTTTATGTCCTTGGGTTGAACTAGTTTGTCAGCCTGGGTCTGTCTACTCTTTCCACAAGTTCCCTTTATTTTGTGGAATTAACTGTCCTTTCCTCTACCAGGATTTTGATCTGTGTGGCCCTGTTTTCTCTAACTTCAGATCTTGGAATACACTTGGTGGGGTAACCACTTTCCCTCTCAGGAGGACATGGGCTCACCTTGCAAATTAACTTCCCTCCTTCCCAGCATCAGTCGTGGGGGCCATGATGGGTGAGATATTTTGCTGAGCCATTAGAACACAAGCACTATCATTGGAGGATTTTTTTTTTTTTTCATCTTTTTGTATCTTCATCCACAGTGCAAGGCAGATAGCAGAAGCCCGGGTTTTTAAATTAAGGAGTGAGTGAACCACTCAGTTCTTGCTATATGACCCTTTTAAGACAATGAGAATTTATATAACCAAAAGGGACAACCAAGTGAATTTTTCTCTAAATATAGAAGATCCTAATTGGTTGACTGTCTTCCTGTATGACAAAAGTAAGACTTAGAAAGATTTAGATACACCCTTCACTGGGATGCCCTTTTAATCTTAGTCTTAAGTACCCTGTTATGTATTATAATAATCTCTGAAAAGATAAATTCTACCTTCAAAATTTTAGGTCTGCCCCTTCTCAAAAAGAAAAGTTCACACCTTGACCTGAGTTTCTTTATTTGGACTGGCTCACTGTCAGGTAACAAGGGTACCTTGATAACAGAAATTAAGTGTGCCATATATCTGCTAGTCTAAAGCATTCACGGCGATGTATTAGCTTTCCCAAACTCTCTCTGTTTCTGTTGACAATGCACATCTGTCTGGCATATCTCCAACCCAGGGGGAACCCTGCTATCCACTTTCTCTGTCTACACCTAAGCACTAGACCCTTCCGGACAAAGTTCCACAACAGAGAGGTGGTATCACATTAAACAACTGGATATTCAATACTTTCCAGAAATCCGATTATATTTTTCTGCTCTTCAACTTTCTGCAACAGCTACTTCAAATCATTCTCTTTTCTTCTGACAGCCTTGACTTCCTGTTTACTCTTGGTAGATGATAGTGTTGCTTTTGTTGCACAGAGGAAACTGGCCTTTCAAAGTCAGTGCTCTCCTTTTCTCTGCCTGTTGAAATAAAAAGGACCTCTCCTTCCCTCTAGAGCTAGTTCCTCAGGGTGAGGGCTCCCAGCCCTGATTGCCTCCCCCGTAGTTGACACTATAATCCTTCTTTGTCCTGTAGTCAGCCACCCCTTCTCAACCAAGCCCTTCCCATCCGAAACGGCTCTTCCACTCTGAACAAACACCAAATAAAACCATCCTAAACTCCATGCCCTCTATCCATCAGCTTTTCTTTTTCTTTTTTTCCTGCCCATTCGCAGTTAAACCTCTTGACAGAATTTTGTACATGATCTTCCCTCATTTCTTGACCTTGCATTCTCTCCTCCAAACATTGTTGCTAGCTATTGCATTTCTTCCTCACTCCTTGGAGTCCTTGCTTTTCGCTCTCACTGAGATTCTCATGTTGCAAAATCTAAAATATATTTTTTAATCAAATCAAGATTTATGTCATATTTTAACAGCATTTTAAAAATGTTTATGATCATCCTTTTTCCAATATTATAAAACGTTACCTTCCACAGGCACACACACTTTAATTTTTACTCTCCTGGCTTTATTCCCAACTCCTAGGTCATGATATATTGGTCTCAATTGCAGGTTCATCCTCTTGTAATTAGCCATTAAAAGCTGGGATTTCTCTTCAACACCACTTCTAGAACCTCTCTATTTTGTCCTTTATTCTCAGAAAAATCTCACCCTCTGTGTGGGCCATTTTTCCCATGTTGTACCTGCTTAAAGAACTTCATTTATGTCTTTTTTGTTCACAAAACAGATCTCTTTGTATATTTGTTCACTCATTATCATGATTATTTCATTAACAAATATTTGTTAAATAATTAAATCAATGGCCTATTTTAAAGCCAAGTAAAACCTATCCAAAAATTAGCTTTCCTTTTTACACTGGAATAAATAGATTTTTACTTTGTAATAAAAAATTCTTTCCTCACTAGCATTAGAAAGCTTTCCCACTTCCCAAGGCTATACACAAATTTGCCTGTATTTTCTCCTAGTAGTTTGATTATAATAATGCAGATTTTATCTGACATTATTTATAGAGCTCTTACTATATGCTAAGAAAAGTGCTTTATTTAATCCCAACAATAACTTCTAAAATACAGGTAGCATTACTATTTATATTTTACAGAGTAGGAAGTAAAGCTTAAGATTTTTAAAACTTTGACCAAGTTTACATTTTTTTCTCAATGCTTTTTAAAGAATGTGTATTGTAAGGGAGGTTATACCAGTATGTTTATTGATATTAAGGTGGAACTGACTCCCTGTGTTTAAACTTTTGTTGTCATTGTTGAGACAGAGTCTCACTCTATCACCCAGGCTAGAGTGCATTGGCGTCAGCCTAGCTCACAGCAACCTCAAACTCCTGGGCTCAAGCAATCCTCCTGCCTCAGCCTCCCAAGCATCTAGGACTACAGGCATGCGCCACTGTGCCCAGCTAATTTTTTGTTTCTATTTTTAGTTGGATGGCTAATTTTTTCTATTTTTAGTAGAGACAGGGTCTTACTCTTGTTCAGGCTGGTCTTGAACTCCTGCCCTCAAGGGATCCTCCCACCTCGGCCTCCCAGGGGGCTAGGATTACAGGCATGGGCCACCGCACCTGGCCTAACCTTTTTTTTTTAATCTTTGTATTCATTTAAGGTGTCAAGGAGTTACTTCAAATTCACTTGAAATTTTTCCTAAATGAGATGAAGATGGGCTCCTCAACCCAGTTAATTATTCATTAAGGAATCAATTTCCACTTTTGAGTTTAGATAAGAAATTAAAGCTTTAAAGCTTTGCATTGTTTTCAGAATGCTTTTATTTTTGCTGTTGAATTTTACTTTTTTTTTTTCATACTCCTTCATACAGAAAATGTTCCAGATGATATGTGGCTACTTAAGTTTAAATGAGTTCAAATGAAATCAAATTAAAAATTCAGTTCATTGGTCAAGCTAGCATCATTTCAATTGCTTAATAGTTTTATGTGGCTAGCGGTTACTACATTAGACAGTATAGACAATAAAATGTTTCCATCATCGTGAAAGGTTATATTAGGCAGCTGTGAACCAAAACCAAAACCCTAAATTACTGTCCTCTTTAAACTATTGTACATGGGAATGAGCCACCCATTTGAGCTCCTTCTGGGTGAGACCCTGGGCTTTGCCCGGAGAACACCCCTTCCCCACACCCGGCAGGTACACAAAGCAAAATGTCCACCAAGACATTGTTTATGATAACAGAACTCTGGCCTATGGATGCCTGTCCATCAACAGGGGACTGAAGAAAACATGGGATAAACATGAAATCAAATATAGATCTGCAATCCCTTCTCACTCTCCTGAAATCCAAACAACTCTGAATACCAAAAGGGCTTTTGGTCTTTTGATTTGATGCCAAAACTCATTTGGCAGCAAAACCTGACTTGATTTGGCATAAAGCTGTTTACTGTCTTTATTTCTCCCCTCCAGTGTACCTTGCCATGTGTGTTTCTGCTCCCTAAATTAATGCCTTTGATTATGAAGTGCTGCCCCAGATACCAGTGGGTATGTTCAGTTAGATAAGATATATGAATGCATTACCAGTCTAAACTCCAAAATATTTTTTTTTTAAATTCCAAAACACATCTGGACCCACAGGATTTGGAAAAATGGATTGTGAATCTGCATCCATCGCCAGCCCAAAAAGGAATAAATCAGATCTGCACATATGACCATGGGTAAATGTCCGACAAAATTGAGAGAAAAAAATAAAGTAGAATAAAATAGTAGTACAAGGCTCCTTCTAATAATAATTATTGCCTCATTCTACCCGCAGTATCCTGTGCTGTTTGTGGACACACACAGGTGTAAATACAGGTGTAGGATGTGGAGGGTTCACCAGGTAATCCTGTGCAGGTACCCACAGCAGAAGAGGGAAGTAGAATCGCAGATGGAGGGTGGAGAAGACAGGAAAACTCCAGCAAGAACAGATGTGTGTAGAGCCATGAGGAGAGCTGTCATGCCCAGAAGGATTTATTGGGGATATTAGCCCAATTCTGTACACCCGCAGTCCCCGAATCAGTCCCTGGGACTAAAACAATGGGTCTTCAAATAACCACTTACTATTGTCCAAAAAGACCCCTGGCCTAGCCCACCTTCCACCTGGGCAGCATAAGACAGATCCTAAATTTCAGAACTAGAGCAGTGAGCACCCCCAGAGACCTCAATCCACTCCTGGTGACAGGTCCACGAGCCAAGCCTCAGAGGCACCTCCCCACTCATTTCTGTCTGCGGTACACAAACATCTCTTGCGATTTCCGCCGCCTTTTGTAAATCTGAAGCCCCATGAGAAACACCACCTCACTGCCTCTCCTCTCCCCTTTTCTATATGTCCAAGGCAAACAGACTGTATTCATCACAGCTGCAGAGAATCCCTTTAGATCCACGACAGTCGTCATAGCCATAAAAAAGACACTGGAGCTTCCTTCCCACATCCGCCGGGCAGAGTAAAGCACGATTTCCAGAAACATCCTTTACAACCTATCACAGCAGCTTCCAGAGCGGTCCCTGGAGCAGGCAGCCGCACCAGTGGGAACTTGTTGAGGACAAATTCCCAGGCGCCAGTCCCAGCCATCTCTGGTTTCACAAGCCTTCCAGGTGACCCTGCTGGGAGAACCACGGATGACGGTTTCTTCACAAGCCAGTGATTGAAATAACGGCATGGCAGAGTGCAAGCCCATGCGCGGCTCTTAACACAAATGGTTGTAGTCGAGTCCAAAGGAGAAGGAAATCTCCTGGGGGGACCAGGCAGGACGGCGATGACCTCCCGAGCCCTGCAATTCCCAACCGGGATCTACTTCTGCCTTGGCGTGTAAGGAGCGACTTCTTGTATGGATGAGACTAAATTAAAGTGACTGCTCTAATGGATGCCTCACCTACACGGACACACATTTGCAGGCAAGCCACTGAGCACCGTGTCTTGATGATGTTCATTCATTGTAGATGGATTTTCATCTCATTTATCATCCTGTAGGAAACACCCCAGCTAATACAGACTGTAGCTGGCTGGGAAGGAGAAAATGTAAAGAAACAAAGCGGATGTTCTACAGTGTTAATAGCAGTGCTGAAAACCAACAAGGTCAAGCAGCTGCCTTCAAACGTGACCTCTGAGGCTTGATTTGTGGACGCTGTCCCCAGGGGTCTTTGGGGGCTCAGTTCTGAAAAATATCTAGATGCCGTTGACTGGCCAGGATGAATCTGGGCGCTTAGGCAGCTGTCTCTGATGCTGCCTGGATTTTCCTGGCATTTTCTAAATTTGAAAGCAGGTGAGAACCAGCAGTCAAAAGCTCACTGCCTTGTTTTCTTTCTTGCTTTTACCCTTTCTCTTTTTAAACAGGCTATAATCTTAATTAATATAAACTTGAGCTTCTGTCTTCAGGAAGGAAGCTACAGGTAAAGAACATTGTCCCTAAGTAGCAATTATTCTCCCGGTCACTCATCTCCCTGTAGGGACAAAATTGTTTTGTAATTTCTCATTAGGCAACAGCTAATTAAAAACACAATTACCCGTCATTTTAATTATAAGCTTCTCTCCTAGAGAGGACTTAAAATGCAGTTAAAAATGGGGGCCATCAGATAAAAGGATTGTTGGGAACACACAGAGCGACTAAGAAAAGACTCTTATTTTTGCACAGATAGGAGGTTGCAGATCATTAAAGACAAAGTCAGTGCTTCTTTTTAAAAGTTCAGTGCTGACTTTAAAAATCAATACATCATATTCTTGTGCAAAAACAGAATAATTTATAGACAGGAAAATTAAGATGAGCAATATTGGCTCTATGCTCAGTCAGGAAGCACATTTGGATGCAGGAATAAATTTTCTAGACCTGCTATCAGAATGGCCTCAGTCGCCTATCAGGATTCCACCCATCTAAACTTTGTGAAATGCATGCCTTTTCAGGATTGTGAAAAATAGAATAAGCCCAGGAACCTGACTTTTGCTTATAAATGGAAAAGAACTCGAAGCCTGTCTATTGGGACAAAAGCATTTTCAACATTTTATTAATAATATAATTGCCAGTAATTCCACCTTTACATATGCCCTTGTTAAGTTATTTTAACCAACCTAAGTGTCCTTCAGTGGATTGATGGATAAAGAAAACATGGTATATACACACAATGGAATACTATTTAGCCATAAAAAATAATTAAATACAGTCATCTGCAGCAACCTAGATGGGACTGGTGCACATTATTGTTAAATAAAATAAGCCAGGCACAAGAAGACAAATATCACATGTTGTCACCCATATGTAGGAGCTCAAAATGTAGACAGTAGAATGATAGCTAGGAGAGGTGGGGGAGGGGCAGGGGGAATGAAGAGAGGTTGGTTAATGTGCACAAACATAGAGTTAGATGGAGGGAATAAGTTGTAGTGACCAATTTCACACCAGGGTGACTGTCGCTAACAATAATTTATTGTATATTTCAAAATACGTAAAAGAGAAGATTTGAAATATCCCCAACACAAAAAAATAATAAAAACATTTCAGGTGATGGATATTCTAAATACCCCGAATTGATCATTACACATTGTACGTGGGTATTGGAATATCACACGCACCCCCAAAAGTATGTACGATTATTATGTATCAATAAAAAGCAAAATTAAAAATGTTTGTAGCTTCTTTTAAAACAAAAATGAAGTAAGTTATTTCCAAGAAACACCTGCGTGATACAGGTGAACCCAATGAGATGCTTTTTCCCCCCTGGTTCCAGCCAAATGAAGAGAAAATAAATAATGATTATTTCCCAAACCCTAATGCTTCTCAGAGAAGAATAGGCTCATTGCTAATTCCAGCGCGGGCCGCACAGAGAACCAATCGTCAGCTGATTGCGGCTGCTGGAGTCCTGAGAGCATTGCAGCTGTGGATTGGTGGGCACAGCTGCAGGAAGTCCTGGAGCAAGTCTCGCTGGGCAAGCTATCGGTCTCGGTAAGCGAGCTGTGTGGTCAGTTCACAGTCTTATCTTCCAGGAGCAGGCATTTTCTGAAACAAGCATCAAAATAACTGTGCTCGGTCCCAGGGCTGCTTAACACAGGGAGAAGAAATTATTAATAGGATGGCTTAGTTGTATTCCCTTTCGTTTCATTTTTTAAGCCGTCTTTGTAGAGTTTTATATTTCTCCTTTCCCCATGTAAACTATGTGGGAATTTCTTTTTTTATGAGTGTACTAAAGGGAAACACATTCCACATTTCTTTCTTTATTGTAATGTCGCCTAGTTTAGCTCTGTTCCACCCATCTGGTTTGGCAGCAAAATCGATCCTGATAATTTTTTTTGGGGGGGGAGGGGAGCTCTTAACCCCGCTGTCATAGAACTTTCTAGATCCCTGGTGCTTGGTAAATCCGTAACTGTGGTCCTCAGACTATCCCAGCTGCTGATCCTGGTTGCTTCCAAGCTGCATGTACAGGATCCATTCAGAGACTGCAGACGGCAGCCTCTAAGCAAGTCTGGGTCAAAACCTGATGCCCTACCAACCTGGGAAGGTCCCCACCTGCCCCCATGTGATGGTCTAGCCCTTTAGGATGCTGTCCCTGAGTTGGGAGATAAGGTGGCCAACCATCTCAGTTTGCCTAAGACTCTTTTAATGTCAGCACGAAAAGCCCAACTTCCCAGGAAATCTCTTAGTCCTGGGTAAACCTGGACAGTTGATCACCTTAACCAACAACTCCTCCATCCTTCTCCAAATTGGGCCACTTCCCTTGGAAACCATCTCAGTGACCACTCCCCTCAATTGCACACCTAGAATCCTCCCTTTCTAGGAAAACCCACCGTCAGGAATCCAGACTTTTGAAAGCCAAACCTTCTTACCTATTCTCTGAGGGGGGAAACAAATGTATACTTCTAGGAGAGAAAGCTACACAGTGTGAGCTTCTGTCTTGAGAGGAGAATCAAAGCCCATCTTCCACTTGCTCAGGATCAACTTTCTGCTGAGAAAACAAGGCACAGTTAATTCACAATCAAGTCCTCCCAGCTCACAGGGATTTCCCCTTGGAAGTGGTTCTCAGCCCTGGGCATGTGTAAGAATTATCCGGAAAATGTGAAAAATTCCCCTATGCCTGGACGCCCCTCTCCTGATCAATTAGATCGGGTTTCTCAGGGGGTGGTGAAGAGAGGGTTGGTTTTATTTCAGTTGTGTTTGTAAGAAATTCAATGAAGAAATAAAGTATATAAGTATTTCTAAAAATCATGACCCTTAAAACCCCTTGACTACTGATTCTTGAAGGTCAAGACACTATAGCTCCTGTAAGACAAATTCACTGACATGGAAATTCTGTTTACTAACCCAGCTTTAAATATTGCAATCACTATGACTCTGTACATGGTAAACGTAAAACCCAAGTGCTTCATAGGCTGAGCAAATCCCATAATCTCAGTATTTGAGAGCCGGAAGAGGTCCCCTACCATGTTTTCCCATAACTCAGTGAAAACTCATATTTTCCAATTTATTATTATCATTTTTAATTTCCTGATCTCATTCAAACCTTGCCCAGCAAACAATGCCCTTATTTTCTAAAGAGTTTCTCAAAATTAAATTTTGGCTTTGTCAGCTCTAGACAGTACATCATAGCGTGTATATTTAAGCATACATTTCATCATCAATATAATACATTTACAACTGCTTTCAAATGATTACCATGGGCTTAATCTCAAATGTCACACTTTTACATTATTTTGACATGTTTATCATTGCCCAGAAGGATTTTTTTTAAACAACCAGCACTTTCATTGCATTAGAAAATCTTGATGTGACCTGAATTTTATATATGACCTTTTATTTATTTCTGTCGTGGATGAAAACTACTGGAGTCATTTAAGATACCTCTGAGTGGGAAAATCAGAAGATGTAAATGGCACCATTACTGCCTTTTTAATTTTAACTAAATAATTTAAAGGAGTTTGGGGAAAATGTGTGATACAAAATAAAATTTCCTGGGAAATGTTCAAGATCATGTATTATTTAAAGACCAAAGTATGTGAGTGAGAATATTAACAAGGTTGTGCCCGTCTGAGTCTGTTCAAACGTGGCTACTAATGAGAGCAGGCTATGAAGGTGGTGAGTCTTAAATTAATAAATCCTGAGCCAGAAGTTCCTGGGAATAAGGACGCTGAGAGTCTCTAAGAGGTTAAGTAGCTTTGGGTTAGGTGACCTTTTCAAGACCTCACTACCAGCAAGGTGGCAAGTTGACACAGGTCTCTTCTGATTTGAGATCTCAGCTCTTCACCACTTTGCTATGCCTCTTCTCACCAGGGGAAAGGCTAAAACATATTCTTAGGGCAGAAACGAACTTTCTTCCAGAAAGTCAACTGTGAGGACCTGAGGTGCAGGGGCCGGAGCCCCTGGTTCTCCCTGTCTCTTTCCCAGAGGTCTCTGCATAGAGCCAAGCAGAAGATGGATAAACACTTTGCTAGTGTCCCAGGCTCTCAGCTGCCAAAGGACCACCTGAGGAACTTTCTGGAAGCAGAAGATTCTGGCAACAGAAGGTTTTGCGAATAGAGCCCTCTTCCAGTGGATCACCCAAGGAGACGTCAGGGAGGTAAACACAGGTGTGCCGTGTTGGATCCGTGTGATGGATCCGTAAACCTTGCGTCCCTCTCTCTCCCCTCCCCTTGCTAGCTGAGCGTCCCTGCATGAGTTATCTCAGTTTTCTGACATGTGCCTCTCTCTCTTGAATAGTGGAAACCATCACTCCTGCTTTGCTCACGGCCTAGGCTGTTGCTGGGATTGTTTGGGTGAATGGATGTAAAAAAAAAAAAAAAAAATGCCTTGTACACCATGAAGGACTTGCCGGTACCAAGGAAAAGAACCACTTTCCTGACATAGGGATTATTGTTACCTGATTTCAGGTATGAGGGAAAGTGGCTGAGCTTTCCAAAGGTAAGGGCAAGAGGATCGAGTCTTCTTTGTTTAATAAAGAACAGATAGGTGACAACCTACGCGCCTTCCCCTCTTTAGGGTGCCTCCTTGGAAACATTATCGACCCAGTAAAACGCCTGACATTTTGCTTCCACAAGACAACAAGGTCATGAGACTTCTGGCCCACGGGACCGCAAGCTTTCGGCTCCAGAATTAGCTCCGTGGTCTCTCACGAGATAACGACGCAAGGACACAATCACAGGGGCGCTCACTGATGACTCAGGAAGATAAGAGAGGTTTTATTTCTTCTTTCCTCCACTTTTACAGACTTGTGTGAAAAGGTGCCCAGGCTTTGTAGGCACTCTTGCGGTACGTGGACATCCCCGCGAATGTGCAATGTCTACTCGCTAATTAATTGCGTGTTCTGGCACGGAGGGCTCTTTTGTGGGTAGAACAGTTTTATTTCCCCCAACGCGAGTCACTCACAGACTCAGAATGAATGAGCTGCCAGAGAGGCAGATTTTACACTTTTAGTTTCTTAAGTATGTTGTAATGGATTGATTCAGCTTTAGCAGAAAATTTATTTAAATATATTTGCTTGAAGTAAATATTTAAATATCACATTCGCTAGGGAAGGAAGAGGCTTATTTAATTATGTCTGGTTGATTTCCTGGGAGCAGCTTTGTTTTTTTTCTCTCTCTCGGTTTATTAATCATCATTTGCTATATACCACCTCCTGTCCTGGAGCGGCCGCATTGAAGTCAACCGAGCCCCAGGCAGACCAAGGATACAACGACTTGTACTTGGTACTGGGGAAGGGGCTGGTGAAGGATAGAACAGGAGATATTTGGCATCCAAAATCTCGCGGTCTATATACAGGCACAAAATGCCACTCATCAGGATAACATCACTGATTATTAAGCAAGGTGTACAATTTCTCCACCATTCCCTATACCTGTGTTCACCTGGAAGCTAGGCCATTTCTGTCTTATTACCCAAAATCAGACCAAAAACATGCAAAAAACCCAAAAAACAGTAAATGTCTCCATCCTCAGCTTTGAGATTTCACAGTGGAATGTTGAAATCCAAAGAGCAACTGCTCGTACACAAAGGAGATTTGTAATCACAAGAACCTAAATCTTAACCTTAAGAGTTTGGCTCCAACCTGAACAATAGGCAAAGAAAATATATGATCGATCAGAATGTGCGCTCCTAATTCTTCTAGAATAAATACCCCATGTCCTTGAGGATAGAGCTTGTCTGCAAGGAAAACAGGGGAAGGTATATCTTTCCTCATCTTGGTCCTAAGTGGTGATCCCAGGGTCGCAGATCCCCAAAGTGGTTTGGGAGATCTGGAATAAGCGTTCTGGGTCCCTCTTCTTACCTGGTTGCCATAGAGCCTCTCTTGCCACTTTGGCTTAAGAGAGCAGAATAAAGATGGCCCCATGTGAATTCAAGGCAGAGAGGCAACCACCCAGTCCTGGGTTTCTCAAGGGGAGAAAGAAGCTGAACAGTCTCCTGTGCACCCAGAGCTGTTGGCTAAGGATGGGCTTCATGCCCGCCTGGGTTGAGGGTGCACCATATGGCTACAGGGCAAACCTAATATTAGCCCTGACAAAAATGCCCAGACAAAAATGCAAACTTACGAAAAAAAATGCAAACTTATTCAGGAAATTTAAGGAGGGAAGAAGATCAGACACGATGGAGTATCTGTGAACACCAGTGTCAGACAGAGAAAAGCTGAAAACTTATTTTTTTTTTTTTTTTAGACAGAGTCTTACTCTGTTGCCTGGGCTAGAGCCTAGCTCACAGCAACCTCAAACTCCTGGGCTCAAGCGATTCTTCTGCCTCAGCCTCCTGAGTAGCTGGGACTACAGGCATGCGCCACCATGCCCGGCTAATTTTTTCTATGTATTTTTAGTTGGCCAATTAATTTCTTTCTATTTTTAGTAGAGGCGGGGATCTCGCTCTTGCTCAGGCTGGTTTCGAACTCCTGACCTTGAGTGATCCTCCCGCCTCGGCCTCCTAGAGTGCTAGGATTACAGGCGTGAGCCACCGCGCCTGGCTGAAAACTTGTTAATTCTGTCTGTTACAGTCCTGTGTGAACCCTTTGGAGCTCAGGCTCAACTCCAAGAGAAAGAGGTGGATAGAAGCACAAATTGATGGATTGAGTTGAATGTGTGTTTCCTGAGATGCATCGGAATTGATGATGAGGTTATTCTGTGTGCCATCAGAATGAACAGGGATGGAAAAAAATGATAAGTTGATTAGGAAGCTTGAGAATGTGTACCCCGTACTCACAGAGAGAGTGAGAGACAGAGGTAGAGATGGAGATGGAGAAGGAGGTCCGGAGAGAAAGAGAGAGAGACAGAGAGAGAGAAAGAGAGAGACCAGGAGGGGGAGAGAGACCAGGAGGGGGAGAGAGTGCACACGAGGACTCCCTGGCAGGCAGGCACGACACAAGTTCACACCTGTCTCTCACCCAGTGGGTGCTACTCAACAAATGATTGCCGAACAACATAATCTGAAAAGGCAATCTGAAGTAAGGACGTGAAGATGGAAATTGATGGTGCAGAGTGAGGCTCAGGGGAGGCTGTTCCTCCTTTTCTCCTCCTTCACAATTTTGCCTGTGGTAGGACCTAAATTTAAAGTAAGATTGAACCGTGTTCTCTGGTGTCCTTAAAACTCCACCCTCTGTCTCCCTTGTGACGGGAAAGATTAATGTCTTCCTTGGTGCCCTCTGAGGGAAGGGTTCACAGCCCGTCTCACCTCTTCCTGTCTGTCTGAGTCTCCCCAGCTTTGTCCCCACCTCTTGGGAAGACCTCCCCATCCCAAGCACACGGGGGTGGTGGTCACCCCACGTTGACGATATTTTCAGTTCAAATTTTAAACACCCAGCAACGGAGGGATCATGCTCACTGCTTACAATCCCCCCTTTTAAGTATTTGCAGACCAGGAAAATGGCATTTGAGATGTTCAAAGGGAGAAGCCCAGCCTGTTTCACCTGCACAGGAATAGTCAAAGTTCAAACCAGAGTGTGATTGAAAAATAAATGAGCTCATTATGGTTGAGGTCGTTGAGGAAGATGCGGTCTCACCAGGCTTCGAATCAAGAGAGATATTTGGGACCTAAATGCCACCGTCCTTTTGCTGCTTCCCTACCTCAGCATAAAGCATCTCCTCAATCTGGGCCAAATCACCATGAGATTTAACAAAGGACCTTTATCAGGAGAGAGGAGACTATTAATTTTTCCACGTTAATTTATCATGGTGGAGACCTGGTGCATAATTTAGCATTTATCCCATTAATTTTATAGGTGCTCTTTACAGCTGTGACAACAGTTGGAAATGTTAAAAGGAAAAAGGAGATCTCCTCGCCTCCTCGTCATTATGTGAGGAAAGGCTTGGGGAAACTTTTTATGTTGCATGTGTCTCCTCCCTGACCTCTGTCTGCAGACTGCTGGAAGGCAGAGGGGCCCAGAAGATTCTGGATGCTGGGGAGGCACAGTTCAGAGCAGCGAGTCGTTCAGAGGGGAGGGGAGTAAACTTGATGGGTGTCTGAGATGCAGCATGGAAAATTAGCCCAGTAAAGCTGCTGTAAAGTTTGAATCACAGCATCATAAAAATGACAACAGACCAAAAGCAATAAATATTACAAGCAGCCCAGAACAAGACAGGCTACCCCATGCACACACAATTGCCTTCCATAACTTCGTTGTTACACTGTTAATTAAGCCGTCTCTGAAATAACAAAGTATCGAAAAGGATGAAGAATCCACCATAGAAAGTGGAGACAAATTCTAACCCTGTGATGACTTCGTATTTATTTGCATCAAAAGAATCTGCAAAGGTGGGGGAGGATTAAAAATAATCTAGTCCACCGTTTGCCAAAGCAGAAAAAAATTCTTATGATCTGCAGTAGTTCTTTCCTTTTTCTTTTTCTTTGCATTTATTCTGTGCCATTTGGGAGTTTTTAAAAAGCATTCTAAAATTTATTTTTATGGTCAAAAAAATTGCATATTCTCATCCCGATATGACACATTGTTCTGAAATATATATATGCTACTTTGTGAAAGGACTAAATCAAGCTGATCAACATACTCATCACCTCACATATGGATCATTATTTTGTGGTGATGGCATTTAAAATGTACCGTTTTAGCAGTTTTCAGGAATGCAATACCTTGTTGTGAACTATAGTCACCATGCTGTACAATAGATCTCCCAAGCAGATTCCTCCTATCCAACTAAAAATCTTGTGTCTTTGACCAGCAATGCCCCAACCTCCCCAATGCCCCTGACAGTAGATGTGTTTTATAGCCTCACCTTGGATTGTCAAATTGCCTCACCTTGGATTGCCTCACCAAATTGTCAAATATTGAACCATTTTTTTTCCTCTAGGGAAAATATAGATATATGTTCTTGCAAGCCTCTTGTCATAATATTTTTCATCAATCACTCAATACCTAACCTCATTTTATGTGTGTTTCTGTTTAAAGATACCTTATTTAATATGTTGTTGATCCATTAGCATTGAACTCATGGCCAACACCATGAGTTCTGTAACCGTAACTGATGCCTAATTGAAGCTTCTCTGTCTTTTCTTTGGTTGGGCACATCACTGCCTTCTTGCAGTAGCCAACACTTCAGCACTGTGCACATTAAACGGCAAAATCGCCAACGAAAAACACAAAAATGGGAAAAGTTTGTCACTAATTAGAAGACAAGAAGGACACCTGTTTATGGTATGAAAGCTGCAATAAGAAAACAGAGCATTGCCTTGCTCAGTCTCAGGTGGGAACGTGGACATCAGGTGACTTAAACATTTTTCTGTCCAGTGGAGAAGCACAAAAGCACAAGGAACATTTGATTTTGGTGTTACAAATAAATTCTAGCAAGCAAGCCAATTTGCAACTACAGAATCTATGAATATTGAGGACCCTGCCCACAAAGAGAGTGATGTCTGCAACACCCAATGATTTATACAATAATTTTAAAATAATGCATTTTCCTGTATGACGAGGAGTCTTTGGTTGCAAGAAATAGGAAGTGATTGGGGATCAATTGCTTGGAAAAACAACATAACAGAGGATAATGGGGAAACTCGGAAAATGAAGGCAAAATGTAAAAAAAAAAAGAGAGAAAAGACAGGAAATGGGCATCTGCGAGGACAAGGTTGCATTCATCCCTGCATTCCTACATATTTATGGAAGTGTCACGTGCCAGGCATTTTTCAACATGCCGGGTACACACGTGTGAACCAAACAAGGTCTCCGTCCACATGGAACTTACACTTTATCAGAGAAGACAGACAATAAAATATTAACATATGTTAGAAGCGATATGTCCTATGAAAAATTAGAGCCAGATCAGGGGGCATCTACAATTTCAAATCCTACTTCTGCTTCTTCAGCAAGTTGTGTGAGCTTGGTCGATTTTCTTCACTTCATCTTACATTTGTTTCGTCTGTAGCACAGGCATTATAATAACACCGATTTCACGGGATTCTTAGGATTATTGCAGGTGAAGGACTTGGCACAGCACTCAGCACACAGTAGGCATATTATCTTTTTCACGCTTATATTACAGTATAAGCACATTACAATAATGACACAAATGCCACATAGCCCCTGTGAGTCACCACCAGCACTGGACCTTTTGAAGATGTTAATGTCAACATTTCTGGTTGACATAGAGATTGTCCCTCTCTTAAATAATGTTGCTTTCCGTAATTACAGAATAAAGAAAAGGCAGTAGCAGGAAACAGAGCCTTGAAAGATATTCTGTGTATCAGTTGAAATTCTTTTCAACTATTTCACATATTTTTCCTTTCCCATTTTAGAAAAAGAAAGTGGCTGGTTTTTACACTAAGCAGCATGTATGACTTTCTTATTCTACAGACTGCCTTATTACTAAAACCTGAGGATGAATGGAGCTCTTTCTCTGGTTCTCAACAACATAACCCAGACAGGCACAAGGCTGCAGGTATTTAAGCTTCTCCTTTATCTCTTTGAAAGTCTAAAATCTTCCCTTAATTAAACTGGAAGATATTGTGCATGATTTTTTTTTTTAAAACAAGCTGTAACAGCAGAGACTAACTAGCTATTCAGCTACCTGGTGAATGGCTGTTCACCAATCCATTACCTTTTCTTCCTGAACTCACTGTGACTCTATTTCCTGCCTTCCTTGCAGGTGTGACTCAGAAGTGACAGAACCACTTCCAGGCAGGCTTGGCCTGTAAAACCTCATCCAGGTGGCCCTCCCTGCTCTGCCCCTGCAATCTTGGAAGGTGCTTGTTAAAGAAGAAGGAAGCGCAAGGTGCAAAGCCCAGGTCTCTCAATCAATGCTCGGAGGAGCTACTCACCTATCAAAAACACCAGATTGAACTTTCCATGAGTGACAAATAAACTTCTATTGGGCTTTAGCTATTATACATCTTGGGATTCATTTACTACAGCTATAATACCTAAAAGAGAGAATGGAAATTGCTAAGCATTGAGTATAGTAATGGACCTGGATTTCCTCTGCTAGCCCAAATATCTCAGATCTTAACTTATTGGTTTCAAAGAAATGAGGAAATATCTGCTTTGATATCTCCATAAATATTGCAGTAATTGCCAGGTGTGGTGGCTCACACCTATAATCCCAGGGCTTTGGGAGGCCAAGGTGGGAGGATAGCTTGAGGCCAGCAGTTTGAGACCAGCCTGAGCAAGAGTGAGACTGTACAAAAATACAAACAAACAAAAAACCAAAATATCCAGGCGAGGTGACATGTGCCAGTAGTCCCAGCTACTTGGGAGGCTGAGGCAGGAGGATCGAGTAAGCCCAGGAGTTTTGAGGTTGCAGTGAGCTATGACAATACCACTTCATTCTAGCCTGGGCAATAGAGTGAGACCCTACCTCAAAATTTTACTCTCTCTATATATATTTACTATATATATATTTATATATAATATATATTTATATATAATATAATTTATATATTTATATAATATATATTTATATATAATATAATTTATATATTTATATAATATATATTTATATATAATATAATTTATATATTTATATAATATATATATATTTACTATATATATATATAAAAAATATTTCCAGGATCACAACCTAGTGGCACTGACAGTAGAGAAAATGGCTGTGTAATTTATTTAGTTGTGCTCTGTCTGGGGGTGGTCCCTTCCATTTCCACTGAATTCATGGTACCTGTTGGACATTTTTACATCCCCCCAAAATGGATTTTGCAACTGCAATCATACAAGCGTTTTCAGTAAACATTCTGGGAAACGCGCTGGTTTGTTGATTCCCAGTGTGGGTGAGGCCTTCCCCTCCGTTTTCTGTAAGGCTTCCCTGAATGTACTGAACTCACTTGTTTATCACTCAACAAACTGGATTTGGGGGGAAAATGTGAAAACACAATGAAAGGGCATCTAGGCAGTTAGGATGCTATTAGGAGAGAGCGTTCTACACACGCCTCGCACCTGGGAGAGCTGAGCCAGCCTCACCTGCGGTTGTGGACCGCGTCTCCCTCTCCTAGCTCTCCAAATTTCTCCAGAGACAGACACTCCACAAGCCAGGCTCCTTTGCCATGACACTGCTCAAGATGTGCTTCATCTATTTCAATTTCTGATTTGCACTGAGGAGAGAAAAGCAATCTATCATCTCTTAGGAGAAAAAGCCATTTGGAAGAATCTGTTTTGTGCATTCATAACAGCACTGCTGGTCTTCGGTGAATACCAAACGATAGCAGCCAAAGAGGGAGGCAGACAGAAAAGGGAAAAGAGGAAAGAATGGAAAGGAAAATGAAGAAAAGGAGGCAGGGGGAGAAGGAAGGAAAGAAACAGGAAAAGAGGGAGGAAGGAAGGGAGGGAGAATACTCTAAAAGAATCCTCAGGGTTGCTCAGAGGCCCCAGACATGCCGAGTAGTCAATGGGCAAATTTGTTTGCTTCTTTTCATACATGACAATACAAGACACATAAGTAACTTTTCAGATAAAAATGGATGCAATGCATGGTAATGTATGGGCAGAGAATAAAAATTCTGCTAGATTTTTGTTCATTTATCTAGGGCTAAAATAATGTTCTGAGATGTTAACATTTTTTAATTCATGTCCTCCTTGTAGTTTCTCTGCCTTGCTGCCCAACAGAGTCAGCTCTGTGTTCATTGCCTCATGGAAGGTGTGGGGGGTTGAAAGAGTTGAAAACAGAAGTGCCCTGTCCTTTTGGGCACTTGATTTATAAAAGGCTGGTTCTTAGAGGACAACGATATCTACCACATACACACTTAGCATGCTCTGGGCACTGTTCTACGTTCTTTACATGCATCAACTCATTCAACTCCCGTACCAACAGATCTATTATTTAATGTCACCCCTATGTCACAGATCAGGAAAGCGAGGCACAAGAGGTTAATGAATTTGTCCAGGTATGTGCAGATGGCACATGGTAGAGCCAGGATTGGAACACATACAGTGTGCCTCCCACATCCATGCTCTGTGTTACCCCACTGCAGGTTTTCAAGGTGCTATGGTGCCTCACCTTGCTGATATGCCTTTTCCAAAACCTAAGGAGGGTTTGCAAAGAGATAAAAGGAATATGATTCTTAGGTTTTAATCCGGTCTTGCAAAAGAAAGACTTGCAAATTCAACAACAGTGCCACCCTACTCCGACTGCCTTGGGGAGGAGAGGACCACAGGAATGAAAGAAACCTCCAGGCGGCTCCTCAGCAGAACCTCTGGGGGAATATGGGGAGAAGGAGTTGCTCTATGTGCAGCTCCCAAAGGTCCCCAGACCTGAACAGAAGTTTTACAGGAAACTAGTGAAACTTGAGCTGTAGAACTTGCAATTTTCTTAGGCCTTCCAATGCCCGGGAAGGAGATCTGGCCTTGTATTTGCAACTTAATGCAATTTCTTTTAGCCTTTTAAATAAATATTTACTTTTATTTCCATTTTTATATTTGTAATTTTGTATGCTTTCTAATAAAGGTAAATCTCAAATCATAAAAACTACTGGGACGCCCCAGCGCAGGCTTCACTGCAGCGTTTCTGGGGGGATTTGATAAAGGACAGTTGCATTCCTTGGCTATGCCCTTGTAATGTGAATTTGCGTTTATTACCATCAAAAGGTAGAGCTTTCCCCACTATTTGAATCTGGGCTGGCTTTGTGACTTGCCTTTCTCATTGAGACAGTAGCAAATGTGATATAATCAGAGGATTGAAAGACGGCTGCCATCGGGGTTTGCCCATTTTTGCTGTTCCTATACCTCGTGAACTGTGCTAGTCTGCTGGTGCTGAGTTACGTGTGACCAACTCACTCCAGTTGACCCAACTGACAGACAACACTAACTCATTGTTTGCAAGTCACAGGTGCATCTTGGATTATTGATATAATCCTTTTTCTTCTATTCCTGAATAAATTCAACATATTTGGAGATATTTTTCTCCAATGTAATTTTATTTGTTTGTTTAGGTTGACATAATCTGTTTTCATAAGTGGGATTTCTTGGGGTGAGAGTAGAAAGTCCTTAGACATAGTTTGTACCTTAGACATCCAAGCCTGAGCCCCTGTCCTTTGTGCCTTCCTGATCTTCTTTTGTCTGGGTCTGACAAGACTGACTTCACCCTTCTTTCACAGACGGAACTGCAGTGTGAGTGAGAAACAGATTTTTCTTGAGTATGTCAGGCCATTGAGATTATGGGATTGTTTGTAACTGGAGCATAACATAACTCATGCTGACTGATCAACCCCACACTACTTGCCCATAGAAAGGGAATGTAATTACCATGAGAGTTACCTAGACTCAAGCAAATACTTAAGAAAAATACAGAACTATTGTTTCCTATTTATTAATCATGATTTATAGCAATAAAGGCTATTGATAAGGACCCTATTTCTTGTAATAAATTAATCAGCTAATTGCCGACTTCACGATCATTTCTTATTAAGAAGATGTCATGTCTACATTAATGTTGTTTGTGGTTTCCCCAATCTAGTCTAGTGACAAAGCAATTTCTATAATCACCATGAATTCTTGTTGACCAAATGTGTTTTCTTCTATTCTGTCTTAAATGTCCCATGGCTACATTTGCTAAATAAGTAGGCTTTGTTCTTACCAAATACAAATTTACATACTAACAATTCAATAACACACATACACAGGTGTTTCTTTAAAAGTGTTTAAAAAAAAAAGCACAATTTAAGCTTTTGTCAAACCCAGCCATGTTTTCATAAGGGTGTCTTCAAATAAAGGATTGAGTATCTTTGGGTAGCAACACATTTTAAATTTGATTGACATCAAAATAATCTTGAAGGCAATTCTTTAAAAATTCTTTTTTAAAAAAGCCTTCTGTGTTTGTTTATATCTTTTTTTAAAGAAAATAAAAATATTCCCAATTTCATCAGTATATATCTCAACTTTCTGACAAGGCTGCTTAATTATCAGGGGTAGCGACTGGAAATCTCCCTCTTATGAACACAGAGGCACTTTCCTTTGTGTAGCCAGCAGGTCTCTGAAAAGCCTCCTGCATGGGTATTAATTGGTATTCAGGGCTAAGTCCTAGTTCTGGGAGATTTTCATCTTGCTGAAGGTTTGCCTGTCATTGTGACTGGATTATCTGGCTATTAAACTGTGGTCCTTTCAGCATGCCAACCCTCCAAAGAGACTGTGCTAGAAACTCAAGAGATAAGCAAACAAGTGACTTTCTGCAAGTTTAAATAAGCATGAGCAGACTCCAGCCTTATTCTTGAAGAAGGCTAACAGTCTGATACTTTACTTGAATTAATTTACTTAATCTTCCCAGAAACCCTGTGAGGTAGGTACTGTTATTATCCCCAATGTTTAGATAAAGAAACTGAGGCAGAGAGAGGTTAACTGATTTCCGGGAAGAAAACATTTCATCTGAACTTGATATTACAAGTTATAATTCACTATAATTATAAATGAAACCAACATTTACTGAGGATTTATTATGTAATAGGTACTGTTCTAAGTGCTTTGTGTGTGTGTGTGTATATATATATATATATTGGATCTATTAACTTACTAAATATTTTCAATTACTTCATGACATACTTCTGCTATTATCCTCTCTTCAACACGTGAGACAACCTAAGCACAGACATTCGAAGTGGCTGCTGTGGATTATACATATGGTCAGGAACAAAATGGATTTTGCCCCAGGGTAGACTAACTTTAAACCCTCCTTCCCAACCACTACACACACACACACACACACACACACACACACACAAATATGCACATATACAAACAGAAGAAACATGCACGTACTCACATACCAATACACACACTACACAAAGTCATTTATGCGTGTACAAACATATACACATGCACTATGCACTTAAATGTACATGCATGCCCATAAGCACACACACAGAGATGCACACGTATGCACACACTTACACACATATACATGCCCACACAGACAAACACACACAAATATACACCCATTCAATACACACATTGGGAAATACACACCACTCATACATATATAGACATATATTCAACACACATGTTGACACATACATGTACACACACAAAATAAAATATTCAGCTACACCCTTAACCACTATACAACAATTCTGTGTGATAGAAATGAAATCACAAATTCCTTCAAACGTGAAAGTTTAGGGTTGTCACTCCTCAATCCATGTGTGTCAGACCAGGACATTTAGAACGTCTCTGCAGATACTTTTATTATTCCTCCCACAAGGAGAAAGCTCAGCCCTTTCAACATTCAGCATTTGTGGAATATGGATTTGCTGTTTCCTTTTTCGTTAAAGTTGCCCCAGAATAGGATGGGGCGCAGGGGCTGAGGAGCTGCTAATGTTGGTAGGGTTGTGGGATTTAGTAAATAAAAATACAGGATGCCTAGTTACATTTGAATTTCAGATAAGAAATGGATAATTTTGTTAGCATAATTATGTCCCAAATTGCAGCCTATCCCATTTCTTATCTGGCCACTCTATTTTTTTAGGATAATTGCATCCCAAATCGCATGTTTTGTCCTATATGTTATCCAGCAACCCCAAGCACAGGGCATATGAACTGAAATCCCATCACGGGGTGAAGTGAGGGCTGCCACTTCCTTCCTGCATGTTGGTCAGAAATGGAGTCTCCTGAGTGTATTGTCCGGACTTCAGAAATGCCAACTTCCTGTGCTGTTCAACCTAAGCCACATTCCCGTGCTGCCAGTTGCAGAGAACAAACTACAGGCACTTGGATCCCTGGGGAAGTGGATGCAGCAGTAGGAGAAAAGCCCAGTTGTCATTGCAGAAAATTGATTGACTAGAAACTCACCCCCACCATGGATTCCTCTTTCCTGAGTAGCAATAGTAAAACATACTGACTCAAACACCTAAGCCCCAGCCTACTGTGGCTTATCACCCCAAATTTGTTCTTTATAAACAGGGCAATTTGTTCATGAAACAAATCACCTTTAGGGAAGTGAATTTTTCTTGATAAAATATTTAACATTTTAGAGTAATAATTATAATTCCCATTACTCTGCCGTCACTTGGTTATGTGGACACAGGTATTATTGTATGTAAATTGTGTGCAATTGCTTAACAAGATAAAATAAGTTTTAATCCATCTGTTTTTCAGGGTAGAAATTGCCTCATTTAAATATATTTCCTTTTAATTTTAACAGAGGAGAACTTCTCTCAGCTAGGAATTATTAGGAAAAAAAGTAACAGGTTGAAAAGGCTGGGTACATATTTAATATCTCCAGTAGCAAACAGAGCAGCCAGTTTTATTCAACTCACTGAACAAATGTGCTATTAAGTAAGTTTCACCAAATATATCTTGGGATAAAAACAAAGTCTGCCTTTAGTCCCCTATGATTTAATGAAATTTGTGCACCACCAGTTTGCTATAAATTAAAGATTAGTATAGTTCTTTGGTTTGGTTCAGAATACAAGGTGACAGAAATAAATTAACTTTACAGAGGTTCTAGGAAATTGTATTAGGTTCAGCCAAGTAGAACACAAGGGAGGGAGTTATTAAGGAAAGGGATGAAATTCAAGGCAGGATTTCTCCAAAAGAAGCAATGATCTGCCAGGGTGCTACTGACAAGGAAGGGTACAGAGCACAGCCAAGGTAAGCCGGCTCATTGCCCTGCTGACGCCTCCACCAGACTCTGAGTCCAATGACACCATGAGCCGTTAGCCAGAGCTGAGCACTGCAAGAGCTTCAAGAATCCGAGGATCAAAGGATGAGTCACAAGCCGTTTCATATATTCTCCTTTTATTGGGGAGGGGTCTCAAGTTCACATGCACAGAGAGACCAGACCAAAAATTCAAATAAGAGCTTCAGGTGTCGGTTGTCAAACCTCTAATGGCATTGATCCATTTAGCCCCTAGCTGGTTGCTCTCATGTGGGAATAGATCTTCCAACTTCAAGAGACTCTAAACATCTAGATTTTGTGAACGTTTCCAATTTTTTTTTTTGATCTCAGCTACTGAGGGAACTAAAGTTAAAACACATAGCATGGACCCAGAAGATAAGGCCAGAGGTTGATTCAGACTGTTGAGCATTCACTTGTTCCTTTTGCATAATCTCCTGGCAGAAGATGTTTTTCACATAAGACTAGGGAGAGGCTGAGTTAACAGTGTTGGTCATTTTCCTCATTCTGGAAAGTTCTGTGGTTTGACACAGCCCATCAATATTGGGAGCTATAGATTTCTGTCCCACGAATATGACCAAGGTTCTAGGCTACCTTGCTTGTCCCCTGCAGCTGTCCTGAGTTCTAAGGCCCGGCCCATTTCCCTGGTAATATGACTTTGAACTGATTTTCCAGATTCTCTGGGTCTCTTTAGTGTCCCCAGAAAATGAGACAAGTATTTGAGCTAAGCAGGAATTTTTAAGCAATGCAAAATAACTGATGGTCTGTTCATCTTGAAAAAGCATAGTTAATGAGATGTTGCAAACATCTTCAATAAATTCTCGGTAGGATTTTTCACCCCTTGTTCGGTGACAGTGACCTTTTGTCCAGCTTATCTCCTTAATGCGGGAATTAACAACACACAATGTATTCAAATAAGTGGCCAGGAAGCACAAGGATTTCATTCTAGTTCTGACTATGTCAAATAACTACTAATATTTTAGGTGACCTTGGATATATCCCCTTCCTTCTTCACTTCCCTCAACTAATTGGACTAAGTCACTGTTTTCAAATCTGTCGTTCACAAACCACTGTTAAGATATCTTGGCATATTTCTGTATCCCAAGACATGGTTATATTTTGGATGTGTACACTTGGTTAAACTACCCTCTCCAGCTACTCAAACAAAGGCTAATCTAGGATTTGCTGTACAAGTGCTTTGTAGATGTGATTCCAACCCAAAAGCAGTTGACTTTAAGTAAGGAAGATTATTTATAGGTAATCTGGCTGGGATTAATCCAATCATTTGAAAGATCTTAAAGAGCAGAGCCGAAGCTTCCCTGAGAAAAGAAATGCTGCCTATGAGCAGGAGTTTCTCCCCACACCTGAGAATTTCAGACTGTACTTCCTGAAGCCCTGCCTTAAGGATTTCAGATTTGCTTTGCTACCTGCAAGTCATGTTATCCAATTCTTTGCAATAATATTTTTAACATATATCTCCTACTGATTCTATTCTCTGCTTGATGCTTGTCTCATGTACATGCATTTTTGTTTATTTAAGCTTTGTATTTGAATACAATCACACAAAGAAAATGTAAATATACTTATTTATAAAGTGACTTTTACAACACTACTGTAAAGAAGGAGGTGGCATTACTTGGTATAAATAGAATGTGTCAGTCAGGGTTTAACAAGAAACAGATGGAAGATAGATCAGACAGTAAATTTATAAGGTGGCTATATTCCTCAGTATGTTATGCAAGGTATTTAATGCCATATTTAATCCAAACATTCCCATTATTCCAACATTCCCAATCTTCCCGTCACTTGGAAAACACTGGTTAAGGGAATGCCCCAGTTCTAGGACTCTCACCATGCTGTTTATCCACTAAGGCAGATCACAAATGCCTTTTGGTCAGATAACAGTTTTTACCCTAATGTCTGTTGTTTATGTGTGTTAATGTTTCTGTTATGAGTCATGCTGGCCCAAAGTTGTAAAACAGCTTCCTGGCTTTGTGTACCCCCCCCCCAAAAAGTGTGTCTAATATCTGCTGACCATAGAAAAAATAAACCCTTTGTCTATAAAAGACTCAAGCAGCCCTTTGACCCAGAGACTCTCCACCGTCCTGCTGAGACATCACCTGGACACATAAGCCCCGTCTCCCCCAGGATTCCCTTGCCCACCTCACCTTCTAGCTAGTGACCCTGCACTGCAGCCTCCTACAGTCTCAAGTAGTGAGGGGCTTTCCATGGGTGCAAATCTGTCAAAGTGGTCCTTGAATAAGCTCATTATGTCCTACTGCCACCTGGTGGTCATGTATTTCTCCTTGCTCAACTCTGAAATCCCGGGAACTCACTACACCTCATTAAAGTGCTCCCCATGAAAATCTGTTGAAAAAATTAACAAGAAAAAAAACCAAATAACCCCATCAAGAAATGGGCAATGGAAATGAACAGAAACTTTCCCAAAGAAGACAGACTAATGTCCAGAAAACATATAAGAAAAAATGTTCAACATCTCTGATCATTAGAGAAAATGCAAATCAAAACCACAATGAGATATTACCTAACCCCAGTGAGATTGGCCTCTATCAAAAAAATCCCAAAACAACAAATGCTGGCCAGGATGTGGAGAGACAGGAACACTCTTACACTGCTGGTGGGACTGCAAATTAATGCAACCTTTGTGGAAAAGAATTTGGAGATACCCCAAAGAGCTAAAAATAGAAATACCATTCCATCCACCAATAGCATTATTAGGCATCTACCCAAAAGAGCATAAGACAGTCTATAATATCTTTATTCATCTGCACCCGAATGTTTATGGCAGCACAATTCACTATTGCAAGGATGTGGAAACAACCCAAGTGCCCGTCAATTCATGAGTGGATTATTAAAATTTGTCATATGTTTACAATGGAATATTACTCAATTCTAAAAAACAACAGTGAGCTAGCACCGATGATATTATCCTGGATTGAGCTTAAGCCCATTATCCAAAGCGAAGTGACACAAGATCAGAAGAATGGGCTCCACATATACTCGCCATCAAATTGGTACTGACTGATTAACACTATGGTGCTCAAATGGTGGTGGTGTTCACCAGGTATTCAGGGCTGAGGGGGGTAGACCCGCATCTGAGGGGCATGGTGAGCACTGTGGAGGGGAAGGGCATACCTCTAACCCTAGCTAGGGAGAGGCAAAGATATAAAATGCAACCAAAATGTTTGTACTCTCAAATGTTCTTGAAATAAAAAAAACATCTGTCACTATCATTGCCTATGAGCTGAGGGACATCTTTTCATCGTACACAGTAAATGCCGAATCAATGCTTCCGCATGAATGGATGGATGGATTTGTCTCTCTTTACTAATCTACGTTCCCCATGAACCCAGGATCTATTGTACCCAATGAAAGTCTTCCGCTATCATCACCTGGGCCAGCTTCCCACTGCTGGATGCTCTATAGTCTGTCCTTAATTGATGCTTTCTTAATTGAACAATAACAAGAGGAATTCACCTGCATCCAAGCGACCCCTGATTTTTGGTAAAAATAGAAACAGTGATAGAACAAGTTTACCTGAATCAGATCAGCTCAGTATCCTAAACACAGATTCATAGACACTCCCCCTGCCCCGTCAAAAAAAGCTCTCTCTGTCCTCGAGCCTCATGGCAGTGACCAGAAGCCAGAGCCTCCCAGGTCATGGAGCTAAGTCCCTCATTTTATAAAGGATTTAGCTGGAACTCAGAGGGGTTTTATGATACTCTCTGAGGTCAGGAGTGGGTTAATCTGAAAACCAGGGTTAGAACACTGCTCTGTGCTGCTTTCTCATGTCTCCTGCCATGTTTCTATTATTTTCTCTGGTTTCTGAACTACATCCTGATGCCTGTGTAATATTTATCCAGCCAACATTTAGGAAGAATGAAGTTTGGGCTGTGCAGGGGGGATACACAGGTGAAGGAGGCACGGTTTCCTACCAACTTCTTCAATCATTCGGCTGCCATTTGAGCATCACTTCAAGCATTTATTTATACCAACTTTTCATTATCTTCATATTTGACAAATACAAAATAGAGTGCACCAGATGTCATAAGAAAGCTGGATTGAAATCAATACACGTTTATTTAGATTTCTTGTTATTCCTGCCTTCCCTTTGAGCCAAATGACTGTCAGTCATCCTAAAACTTATCAAAGATAGATGCTTGCTTGCTTTCTAGCATTTGGAAAAATAAAATAATTCCCACTTCATGCCCTTGAGTGGAATTACCTTCTAATTACAAAATGCAGGATTCTTTTAAAGGAGTGTCTGAATGTGTGGACATAATAGTATATGCAGTGGTGTTTCTACAGGGGCCCATTAATGCTCAAGAGAAGCATTTCTAGGCTGGGCTGCCTGCTTTGCAGAGGGAGGCACTTTCTAACTTTGCAGTTGATCAATGGGGCTTTGCATGTTGGAACTTGGCCAGGTTTATCTATGGCCACAAATGAATAGAGGCATCAGTGTCTGGACGCCCTCAACAGAGAGTAAAGATGAAGTTGTCCTGGATTGTAGGGACCGATGGTGTGATTGGCCTCCAAGATGAACACGAGTAGAGCAGCTGCCAGCCACAGTCACGGGAGAGCTACAATGAGAACGTGGAAAATCATTTCAGATGCCACATCCTTGCTTTGCCCAGTTTCCAACTGTGGGCCTGCTTATACTACAATAGAAGGAAAGATTCATTAAAAATAGAAAAGTTCCCATCTGATTCTAACTGGAGTTACCCACAAAACTTCCTACTCTATTCTCTCAAGAACATGCTTTGATCTAGGGTGACTGTGACCTTGAGAAAAAAAAAGCCTTTTTGGCTAATGCAGCTTTTGGCTCTGACCCATGAAGTTAATGAAGGTGAAGTCCATTTTCCTCTCTTTGGATATTTCAACGTGATGGCCAGAGGAGGCAATTATTTCTCCCTTCAAATTGAATTAAGAATTTTAAGAAGATGTCACTTTTGTCTTTGCATGAGGAAAATCAGCTTCCTCATTATCCTTCAACCCTGGGACTTTTTCCCATGGTGTCTGTGTTGGATTTCTTTATTTAAAGCTCCCCTGGTGCACTAACACAAGAGAACCATCTGGCTGGGTAGATTCCGAGAAGGACTTTGGCAGGAAACAAGGACTTAAGGTCTCTACAATACAGAGATCTTACACAACCTTGCAGCATGGAGTGAATACACTCAGAAGTATACATAGTAACACAAGAGTCGTACAATAGCCAGGTGTCTTGTTTTGTAACTTTCAGAATTCAATTTAAGATGATAGGTGATTTATAGGATACCAGAAGAGAGGAGAATGAACTCACTCACAGTGGCTTTTGCTTCATTTCACCTCCTAATTTAAGCATAAAACTTACATCGAGGTTTATCAAAAGGAATTTCTGTTTCCTGCTATATTACCTCTATCCACAAAACAGTCCTGACACTATTAACATCTTAGGTGTCACCGGGTGCCAGGAGTAGAAAAGAAAGAAATTAACAGACAGAATGTCGGTAAGACAGAGAAGACTCTGTGGACACCAGAGAGCTAGACAGATGCTTAGAGCACCCATGCATTTCAGGGAAAAAATTATTAAGAAATGGGTAGCTGAGCTTCAGAGGTTCCCTGGAAACTCAGATGTGCCCAGAATCGTGCATTAACTGGAAGCACTAATGTACCTTCTGGCAGCACCGTGCTTGTCACTGTGCATCAGGCATGTGCTTCTGAAGATGCCTCCAAGGCCATATGGTACCCGTGAGCCAGCGGCCTTTTCCTGACCCTGGAAACGAAATCTGCCAACGATCCAGATTTTCTAAGCTTCACTTCCTACCCCTAAGTCTTGCTTGAGAGACGTTCGAAGATCCAGGGAATCGTGGGACCCAGTCTCAGTGTGCTAGTGTCAAAGGGAAATGAGAGTTTTCTTAGGCCAGATGTATGGGCTGTGAGGTGTGGAGACACAAGTGTGTTGGCATCCAGAGCATGGGCGTGCGTTGCCCAGAAATCATCCCTGAGGAACTCCCTAATTCTGCGGGATACCATCGTGATGACATTATTTTGAATAACAAAGCACTGTCTGAGGAAGACACTTCAGCCTCAGCGAAGCTCCATCGGGGCTAGATTTGGAAATTTACGAGGCCAACTGAACCAAAAAGGTAAAAAAGAAACAAAGACATTAAATGCAGACTTTATTATTATCCCTGAAGTTGTTACCTCACAGCGTCAAGCCTTGAGGATTTGCTGTGAACACCCAATTGCAATATCCCACAAAATTGCTGTCTGGTGATTGGTTACATTGCGGATAAATACCTACAGGCCCAGAGAAATAATGACAACTGCCCTAGGGGAATGTCAGTGGGTACCAAGGTTGTGGTCACATTCCCAGAAACAGTGTATTAGGGGCTGGTGTTTCTCCCATAACTTACATGTGAAAGTGAGTTAGACGAATCCAAGAATGATAATGAAGACAGTGATGTAAAAGATGCATAGGAAGAATGTTAATTGACTCATGAAGTGTGAGTGCAAAAATATAAATGAGTACATTATTTTGCATAATATGTGCCTTTAAGAACATACATAGATATGAGTAAATTATAAAAATACACATTTGAATATTGTATCTGCACCTCAAAATGTATATATATAAAAATTGGCAGTAAATTATTTAAAAATATTTCTTTTTGTTTTAGCGTATTATGGGGGTACACGTGTTAAGGTTACATATATTGCCCCTGACCCCCCTCCCCCCTCGAGGCAGAGCTTCAAGCGTGTCCATCCCCCCAAACGTTGCACATCTCACTCATTGTGTTTGTATATACCCATCCCCTCCTCCCCCCTCCCACCTGCCCGACACCCTGTAAATGTTACTCCTATATGTCCACCTAGGTGTTGATCTGTTAATGCCAATTTGCTGGTGAGTACATGTGGTGCTTGTTTTTCCATTCTTGAGATACTTCACTTAGTAGAATGGGTTCCAGCTGTATCCAGGAAAGTACAAGAGGTGCTAGATCACCGTTGTTTCTTAGAGCTGAGTAGTACTCCATGGTATACATACACCACATTTTATTAATCCACTCATGAATTGATGGGCACTTGGGTTGCTTCCACAGCTTTGAAATTGTGAATTGTGCTGCTATAAACATTCGAGTGCAGGTGTCTTTTTTGTAGAGTGTCATTTGATCTGTGGCTGGTTATGGGAATCGGGTTTGAGATTGCCTTGGAGCGTAGATTTTAATATAATCTATCTGTGCCCATTGGAAATGGGTCCAATGTTCGAATGCTTGTGTGATGTCAGGTGAAGGGGACAGGGAGGTAAAGAATGGTCTGTGTCAAATGTGCAAATGTGGTCCAGGGATTGGATTTGGCTCTCAGAAATGGACCCTTTGTTCTGTCTATTTGAGGCTTGTATGTTGAGTATAGGATAATTCGCTTTGCAATAAAATCACTAAAGAGGTGGTAACAGGTCCAATGGAATGATCAGCAGGAAGTAAGGAAGCAGACATTGCCTGCTGTAGATGAGACATGTGCTCCTCAGTTTGCCATAAACCCCACCATGCCCTATTGCCTTACAGGGGTCAGCATCCCTCATGTAGATTACCTGCTCCTGGCTGCTGTGGGCATTTGTATTTCTGACTCCCAGACTCATCCTATCTCTATTTTTATGCCAAAGGAGACTGAGTTCATCAGGACACATGGACTTCTGAGCCCAATTCAGAACTTTGGCCTATAAACGGAATTCATTTGATTAGAGACTCAGAGGTGTGTTTACACCCATTGGTTTGTGGAATTTTCTTTAATGAACAATTTATTTTATTGCTTAAAAATATCCTTTTAATGAGGATTCAGAGTAGAGTCGATCATACTCCTCAGTTGATATTACAAATAATCACTGGTTCATAAAAGGCCAATTTCTATTTTTTATTATTTCTTTTTTTAACCTTCATTCTCCAACTCGATTATTATTCCTTTTCTACTCATAGGTATCACCCTAATGCGTTTGATATTTTCCAAGAAAAAAAATCATGTATTGTTGCAAAATATGTTGTGATATTTTGTGAAGAGATGCTTTTTGCCTAAAAATGTATGTCACTGTGCCCTTTCACTCTGGGTTCTTGTATCATCTTCTCAACACTGATTTTGACCGAGCCGTGCTGTTTCTAATGTTCTGTAAGAGTTCTCAGGTTGCTCACTAACACTTTAACACAAACGGATGACTATTTGACAGACCATCTTCACAAATCATTTCCCAAATCCTGAATAAATGAGAGTTATGGGTGAAACACAGGCTTAGACAAAAGACTGAGCCGTCACTTTACATTCACTCTGAATTCAATTTTCTTTGATCTCTGTGGTCAGTTCAGAAAAATATGCTCTCTTTCCCCTGATTCTGAAGGATTGCATGTTATTCAAACACATTTTCACTTCCTGATTTTAAATACTCTAGGTGAAGCATATGTCCTCTCTCCAAGGTAGTGTTTTTGCTTGTTGTGTGTCTGTTACCAGGAATGGGTTTTGCTTCTGTCTTGACACAAACATCCTTCGTGGTCCAACTCCAACTTTCCCTTCCACAAACACCCAGATTAATCTCACATTCTGTGGGAAACATAAGGTCTCCACCCCAAGGACTGCAGCATTGGGTCCACATAGCATCATTCTCCTTACCTGTGCC